>JAJHUR010085615.1:0-34357 GCA_027495735.1 Lutjanus campechanus
TTTTGAGTTTTAGAAAAATTTGAAATATTAAATGGTTGCAATTGAAACTGTTAAATTATTGAGGGCTGGGTATCAGTACTCAATACCTTTAAGGTATCAACAGAAATATCCCTGTACCAAGGAGTATCAAAACTTCTCCAGTCAAACAATACCTGCATTCAATCTTTTCTGTACCCAGATCTAGAAAAAAATTACTATTTGTATGGTTTTGCCACCCAAATGTTGGAAAGTCTGGCTATATGGTGGTGTCTGATAAAATAAATGCATAAAATGTGGAAGGATTGTTCCAAGAAAACTGTAAATATGACTAAAATGATGAAGCCCTTTATAAAGCATGAAGAAGACTTCAGGGTGCATCGTGTAAAGAGAAGGTATCTAATAGAGTACAGTGTTGATATCGGCATCACTTTAAAGGTACTAGTATTGGTACTGGTATTGTAATTTTTAAAACTATACCCAGCCCTATTATTCACTTTCACTTCAATGAGTTTACTCAGCAGTTCTTGAAACAGTTTTTGGGGCATTTCTAGAACTCAAAGATTCAAGTTTATCTAAAAGTGAATTATCTCAACGAAACATTATTACTTGGTGAAACTTAAGAGTTTGAGTTGGGCTCAAAACTCAAATCTATTTAAGTCAGTTGCTTTGAAATGTTGAGTTTTCTCAGGTTTTTCGCTTTTACAGTGTAGAAGAAACGTCCGTTAAAGGGCTACTTTTTAATTTTATACTTTGAATACATTTCAGAGCCTGTAATTTTTCACTTCTCCTCGAGTAAAGAAGTTGCATCAGTACTTCTACTATAACCAGTCTAAGTATCCATACTTCTATTTGAGTGAAGAATGTGTGAGCTTTTGCCACCTCTGTCCACATGCGAGAGACAAGAGGTAGAGACAGGAAAAGAGAGGGAAAGTGGAAGGGCGCTTATGTATTTATGTGGGAACGAGAGAGAAAACCAGGCAGCATGGTATACTCATAGTTTCCAGTGCATCTCATTCTTTTCCCCCAGTAATCCACAGGTGGACCATCACAAGCAGATTCTGCCTCTAACCTCAATGACTTAGTAGTCGTGCACTTTGCCCTCACACTGCTTTTGGGATTAAGAGTCCTATAGCTTGTGTGTGAGCAAATGGTTTGTCTTCCTGCACTGAAAAAGCTTTAGCGATGATGTTTGTGTGTGCATTTGCAAGTGTGTGTGTGTGTGTGTGTGTGTGCAAGAGAGCGTTGCTGAGCTATACAGCACCGGAGCAGCCCACATAGCCTATAATCCAGTCCATGTGTGCTGAGAATGCAGCAGTGTCAGGATTCACCGTAATGAAACAGACCACACTGCCCCCTTTCTCCTTCTCTTTCCATCTCTCCATCTTTTTCCATCTCTCCTCTTCTTTCCACCTCTCCCCAGATTCCAGCTCGCCCTGCTCAAACGTATATTCCTTCAAGGTAAAGCTACAGTCGGACCCGTGACTAGCCTACTGCTCTGGTATCTCCAATCAGATATCACAATGGCGTGTGTGTGTGTATGCATGTGTGTATTAGTGCTTCTTATCCCGATCTAATAGAATAAGCCCAGCACATTAGCCTTTAGCACAGAGTGGTGTTGTGGCTAGCGATATCAGTGCTACTCATCTATCCACTGCTGTTATTCTGGCAGTGCACAATGCGAGCGCAGCTAACGTGTATTAGCCATCCTCTATGTGAGAACAGATGGGAGCCATTTAGCGGTGTGTAGCTACAGCGCAATAAGGCCAGACCTAATCCCCATATCCTGTCCCTGAGTGAGCCCTCCCTAATATGAGCAAACAGAGATGACAGCACCGATAGACAAATAGCCGGGGATCTGTGTGCGTGTGTGTGTATGGTGTCTCTGATTGGTGTTTCTTATGGATAACCTTGACTCCCATGCAGCGCTAGGCTACATTTTGAAATTCCACACAAACCAAAGTGCTGAGTTTGAGTTGGCAAGTTTCAGTTCTGGTCCAGGTGTGGATTTGTATTGGTTAGCTATGGTTCTGTCTAAAAAGGACACCGGGCTCTGATTTGCTCGTTGTGGTTGTGTATGTCCTGCTGTTGATTACAGAGGTTTTGTTTACCCTCTTGGCCTCCCAGACCCCCCCTCTAATGAAATAAGAATGTCCTTTTGGACAGAGAGCATAAGAGAGAAGGGGGTTGGAGAAAAAAGTGAAGGAGAACATGGGGCCAAAAGAGTGAAGCAAAGTGGGGGGAAGAGGTTTTCTGGAAACATTATGCTTTTATCCCACCGTGAAGTTATTTGTACTGAATGAAGCGAAAAGAAGCTGAGAGGCTTTCCAAGTGGGGACAGAAATATGTTTGTGTACGTGTGTGTGTCTGAGTGTGTGTGTGCGTGTGTGTGCATGCAGGAAGGAGTGAGGCCTTGTTCAGGTTAAAACAAGTCAAGAAGATGGCTTTCATTTGCCCATGCTGTGTTTGCACTGAATACAGTGTTTGTATGTCTACATTGTGTATGCCAGTAAGTATCCCAATCGTGTGTGTGCAGCTTACGCAAGTCTAGAAAAAGGAGTCTAAATTCAGTGGGAAACTGAAATCGGACAGCAGATTCTCCTGCCCATTTATTATTCTAAAATACAATTAAATTAAAGTGTCTCAGAAATGTTTACGCTTGTCTCTGAATGTTTGGTTCTACCTTCAAGTCCAAGTGCTCCTCCCTAACAAACTCAGCCTCAAAACTGACCTGACTCATGAACCAAAACTAAAGCAATCATGGAAGCAAAGCAACCAGGAAACTGTGAATTTGGTTGACAAGATGATAGACTCCCCCCTACACACACACAAGTGGCTCACTGTGGGAGGCACCTGGTGGCCCCTTTTGTGGGCAAGTGGAAGACTGGTGGGGAACCATGTACAGATTCTCTCTCTGTTAGGTGTTCACCCTGTAGAGAACATGCATATATGTGTGTGTGTGTGTGTGTGTGTGTGTGTGTATATATATATATATATACATATATATATATATATATATATATATATATATATATATATATATGGGACAAGAAAAAATAAATGGATATTAACTGAGACTAAAGTGGTAAATTTATGAGAAAAACTCAAATTTATGAGAAAAAAACTTGGAAAAATAGCCTTTGCAAGGTTTTGATTCAACCTAATTAGTTCCTGACATCATCTTATCCAAATAAGTATGTTGTTCTGCATGTAACAGAGCAGATTTGGATGAGGTGATAGCTATTGTGCATCAGGAACTAGAACATACTGGACAGATGGGTTTTCTTTTCTTTTCTTTTCTTTTCTTTTCTTGTCTTTTCTTTTCTTTTCTTGTCTTGTCTTGTCTTTTCTTTTCTTTTCTTTTCTTTTCTTTTTACCTAATGGCCCTAACACGTTATCGCCACATCCTCATACAAACTGATACAAATATAAACTCTGTAGATACTCCAGGTAGTGGACATATTTGATTTGCACTGCAAGTTTTTTCTTGTTGTTATAGTTATAGTTATGGTATTGTATATTACTCTGCAAAGAAACTGCCAACATGAACTTCACGTCCCCTGACCTTTGTTTTGCTTTTAAATCTAAGTCTCTCTTTTAAATTAAGTCTTTTAAATACATTTTCAAAACACTGTGAGGGGGTTTTCAAAACTGCTTAATTTTATAATTTATTCAGTGTGATATACATGATTAGGTCATTTAAGTGGCTGAATATATCTCTCACAGATCTGTGTCCCGTTTTGAATTAGCTTGGAGGATTTTTTTTTTCTTCAGATAGCTGGTTCCACTGTGCTACAGTCTACAAGGGCTAAGCTGCTGCAAACATGGAAAGAAAACAAAAATCTGGTGCACAGACACTTTGTCAAATGTTCTTCTAAGGTTTTCAAAGTCATTGGCAGGTTTCCAATATGGAACAGAGCACAATGGACATCTGAAACTGGACATTAACTTGTATAACTGAATTATTCATTATGTTGGAGTTAAACCAGGCATCACCGAGAAACACACAGAGCTCGTTAAGTAAAAAAAATGTTTTTGTTGTGTGTGTACATTTCTGTGTTCGTACATTCTGTGTTTACAAGAGTGACCGTAATGGAAAAATTATTTAGTATGGTGGATCTGTAGCTGCAAAAGTATAATATTATTTTAAAGGATTAACCAGCAGCATAACTGATTCTTATCCATATTCTTGTGAGATTGTTCACATTAAGGAGGCTAAAGAGTAAAATCTTGTTCAATAATGAAATCAAACCTATGGTGTGCGCTCTCCTTGGTACTGAAGTCATGTTGAGGTTGTTGCCATTTGGCCAGTCCCATTTCTGCCGTACTCTGCCAGTAAATCCCTGTAAATCTTACACACTGGACTTTTAGCCCTTAAATGGTTTCTATGTCCTGGGTGATACAGTCATTTGACAGGCTGTGAGAGGAGGGGCATTAAGTGGGTTAACTTAATATTATGAAAAAAGTTGAAGGTGGGATAGGTCAAGTACTCAAGTCATGTGACTTCATGCCAACATTCAAAAATATACCCATAATTTGTGTCAAAAATACAAAATGGCAGCATATGTGGATAAAGACACTGACCATGATGTAAGTGCTATTTTTCATTTTTATTATATACTGGGAGATACTTGGTTATAGAAAATAGTTATTTAAGAATGATTTTATATGTTTTTGTTGAAAAATAATAACTCACATTTTCACAGCTTTCATAATCATGCATGAAATGTCTGTATCCTTGAGGATACATTGCCCAGATAGGGGTTAAAAAAAAAGGGATAATCACTCACAGCTATACTTTTTAGGCCTATATTCTACAGATAATCAATCATATAAATGTGTGAAATACTGATGTGTAATATTGATTAATACACCAGTGTACACATGTTTTTGCGTGGTCCCTGGTCAAAATGCTTGCAACTTTTTCCTGTTTGCTCAGCTTCCATTACCAGTAGGACAGAGCTAGTGTAGGGGAATTATTGGGAAGATGGTAGGATAGAAAGATGAATAAGATATTTTATTTATAAATGTTAATAATTCTTTGTTTATTCAAAGATTAGATTTGTTTCCAGTGTTCCAAATATACATGAATAACTATTACTCAGTTTTTTCACTATAGAAAGTAGCCTATTATTGTTTATAAAGTTAAAAGTTGCCACATGAACTATTTGAAAAAGGGAAATATGGAAAACTAAAGGTCACATTTTGAAAAATATGAAATTTTGATAATTTATCCTAGATACATTAGAAAATAGTTATAAATTAATTCCAAAATATTTGTATGTGCCAATTTAAGGGGTAAAATTAAGTAGTGTTCTGTGCTTTTTGAGATTAAGTAAAAAATACTTGCAATTTGTACACTGTGTTTTTGAGCAATATTACTGATTATATTAATCAGTGAAGAGGACCCACAAACAAAACTCCACCCCCCTTCAGTCAACAGGCCCGCCCTGTCTGCAGCAGTTGCTCTTCTTTGTGTTCTCGGATCTTCAGTTTGACAATGAAACCTCAAAACCAAACACTCTCACGGTGCCATGAAATGATATCGGAAAATAAAATTGACGGTGGGAAATGACATCACCTGTCAGTGTCCACAATTTTCCTATTATGATAATAGCAGTTTACAGCTCTGATGCGTCTGTTTTTTAATGTCACCGTGTTCACATTCCATCTACCAGTAAACAAAATACCTGCTTTAACTATCAGGTCTACCAAATTATCAGTGGTACGTTTTAATTCAAGGTTGACTTTGGAAGAAAAGTCTGCCGACGGCATCTGACATAGTCGAGCCGGCTCTGCCACTTTTTCTGCCCTGTGTGCCAGGTTGACTCTCCAGCATAAACAACTATTACCCCGTGCATTAATCATAATAAACTGATGGCACACAGTGTATATTTACAAGTCGCCTGAAGAATTATTGTAATCATGTAATCAACACAACTCAGTAAGCGTTAATTAATGAATACACTGGTAGACATTCCCGGTTGCATAAACCACCTTAAGTTTCGAAATCAAGTAATTGTCCCTTAAGCAAAATACTTCCCAAGCAAAGGCGTTCACCAAGGAGCGTTGCATAAAGTCTCAAAGGTTGTCTGCTTGCCTAAGTGCTGAGGCTTTCACTGCAGTTACTGTCATAATGCAGCATATATGCACTTAGGTTACCATGGTTACATTACTTCCACATCATTCATTAATGCTACTAGACACTGTTATTGTCAGTTGTTAGCTAGCTTAGCTAACACACTTACTTACTGCGTTAAGTTAACTTACTGCATTGGCAAGCTTCTCCAAAATGTTGACTGGATGTAGCAAGAAGTAACTGACAACATCACTGCAAGAAATTTGTTGTGAAACAAACTATAGATGAAATATGAAAATATTGCTGTAACAGCAAGAAAGGAGACAGCCAAACATCAGCAGGAGTCAACAAAAACTGATGAGTTTCAGTGAAACGATGTGGCGAATGTAAATATAAGTTGCACATCACTCATAGTGTCCGGTGGGTTTTATCTGTCCTAAAAAAATATGTCTTGTCTTGATCTCCTCCTCTTCAGTAAATTCAGCCATTATCTCATGTTTCCCAAATTACTTCACTTTAAAGGCACTGTTATGTCCCTTAAAATTTTCTGAGGACAATTGTTACTGAAGACCTTCAGTTTTGTGATGTTTTCTCTTATATCGCCATTGAATACCAATTGTTTCTGCAAGGGTTTCTTGTTCCATGGGAGACACTGATGTAAGTGGTTCACCGTCCAAATGTTGTGTCATTTAGAAAACCTAATTTTTCACTGTATAACCTGATAAGCATTGGATTTCTTTTCTGCTTCAACATCATGGTTACACTCGGTGAAAGATAAACCCATATCTTGTATTATGCATGTTGAGTCTGTGTAAGATTTCAGCATAACCCTTGAGCACTAGGGTAGGGGATGCCCCCAACTGCCCCTGGGTATTTCACACACTCTTCTCAAGAAAACCTTAGATGAAAATTTAAGGGAAACCTTAGCCTAAGTGGTTTTATGCAACCGAGCCCAGGAGTGAACACAGGAGAATGGTTTAGTCTTTGTTATGATGAATATGTTTGTCCACGCTGTAGTCTAGTCATCCATCTATCCATTTGTGTGAATGATTGTGTGTAAACGTGTGTGTGTGTGTACACACATACTTGTGTGCACATTTGGGTAATGTTTGGGTATGTGGGCACCTCCTCACACACGTGTGTAGCCGTGCTGTGTAGCCGTGCTGTGCAGCATGTCTTTGGTGACCAGTGAACCACAGCTTAGAGGTCAGTAGAGGCGTCTGACCGAGGCCATCCCTCAACCAGCTGTCAACATCATCAGTCTGTGAGGTCAAAGGTCGTTCCACCAGGTTGAACATGAGTGGAGAGAAGTCAATAACTCAGCAACACCTGAGCAGCGACATCTGTGTGCGCTGTATGTTGTATCTGTTTCAGTCCGTCCTGAAACAACACCTGAATCATTTTCCAAAAGGCTGTCTTTTTGTGAAGGTGCATGGTGCTGTTGGTCTTAGTATTCAAAAAATTACACCTCCCATGAGAATCTGACAGCACACAGCTCCAAGACTAAATGGGAGCTGGAGCTTTTGAATGCTAAAAAGTATTAACGTTATAAGTACTCAAATGTTACTCACCTGCACAGTTGATAGATGTTTAGAAAACCCCATTATCAGTCCCTGAAGTAAAGAAATATTTTGGCATTCTGCAACAAATTAGAAAACCTTGTTTATAAAAGGAGGCAGTGGTTTTTAGCATGAGATGAGACCTCAGTTTTAATCATTTTGACTATTTATCTACTGCATTTATACTTTGGCATCATGATTAATTTGCCCTATTATTTAAGTAGGTAAATGGAGAGCGCTGATAGAGCTGCTTTGTCACTGTCAATGTATGAAGCTGTAGACAGACAGGACCCAGAGACACTTCTTCAGCTTCAGCAGACAGAGGAGGAGGAGGTGGAGGTGGAGGTGGAGGTGGGAGGAGAAGGTTGGAGGGAAGGAAAGTCTGGCAATGTTGTGAAGCAGACAAGTTTATTCCTGTTTTTTTTTTTTGGTTTTTTTTTTGTGGTTTTCTTGAAGTTGTATGCAGGAGAGGACAGTTAGACACCTGATGTGTGGATCATAAGGCAGTTTGTCTGAGTAAACTCCCTTTCCCCACCCACAACACACTCATTACACACGCAGAGACATGGCCACACACACAATCACTCGTGCAAACGTGCGAATGTGCAGGAGCAAAGACTAATACTTCGGTTTTGTAATTCTAGTTCTATGATCACAGGTAAATCCCTGCTCACCAGTGCATATCCATGCAGAGAAAATTTGCATGTGCGTGCTCATTTAATCAGAAGGAATCTCTGCAGTCCTATGCATGTTTCAGCCAGCCTCAACTGACCCTAACTGGTCCAATATCTGCTTGATTGGGAGGTGATGGTAGTGATTCAGATGCCTGTCCTCTAAGGCCATTTTCAGACCAGTCTTGGTTAGTCCAGGTAAACTGAACCCTGAGGCGTTTGTTTGGGTTGGTGTGAACACTGCACTCAAAACCAAATGGTGAAGTGGTAGTGCATTTGCTACCAAAATGTGGACTGGCTGGAGACCAACATGGACTCATAGCGAAGTGAGAAAAGCCTAAATTATTTAATACCTGCTCTCTTACAAGATGTTCATATGCATGGTCTTCCAAAGACTACAGATATGTGCTTCAAATCAACACCAACATGAACAGAACCTGATTGAACATAATACAATATCCAGATGGAAATTGGGCCGTTTGTTGTCTTCTTGCTTGCCGACTTTATGACCAATAATAAAACATTTCTACTACATGCCTTGTGTTTTGGAGTTTTGCCTTTGGGATTGCGAACTGGACCAGCTGGAAAAAAGAAACAATGTATCATCCTCACATTGGTT
This sequence comes from Lutjanus campechanus, assembly GCA_027495735.1. Lineage (NCBI taxonomy): Eukaryota > Metazoa > Chordata > Actinopteri > Lutjaniformes > Lutjanidae > Lutjanus > Lutjanus campechanus. The sequence goes on from JAJHUR010085615.1 coordinate 8,905, forward strand.
CAGTTCGGGAACCAGGCCTTTAGGTATGAACCGTGTTCAATAGTGGCAAGCCTTTCATCAGCCCAGTGAGACCAAAATGAGGTTTGTCCTCTGCCACCGATGGTGGCCTGACTCAGCATCATCTTGCAGCTGTAGTGGGCCATGAGCCCAGATATTATCACTGGTCATGCTGTCCAGTGCCCCAAAGTTATGTTAGCTGCACTTTTCGAAATGAGTTTTACTTTAATATTATTTAAGGATTTCATTTTATTAACAGTTTAGTTCCAGTTTTAGTTTGTGAAGTATTACTTTAAAGTAAATTTGAACTAAAAATGTAACAATAAACCAGACAGGGCATTTTGGGTCAAGCATGTCCTGGTACCTTCTGAAGATTTGTATTTTATACAGTCCGGTCAGCAACCCCAATTCAACAAATAAGCTCAGTTCCTCTCTCTCCTTTTGCACTGTACACTGCTGAGTGCTCTGACCTCACCAACTTTATTAAAGCATTATGCTACACTGTGGTAGTTAAGTGTTTTTCCCAGCCGTTGTTGTTGGGGTTTTCAGTTCAAGTGCACACTCATGTCTGCCAGAAGACAATAAGCACTTACTTTTCTTTCTCTAGTATGTAATTGAAATGACGCTATAGTGCTTTCTCATTTATGACCACTAATTCGCTGGCTCAGGTTCATAATCTCAAACACACCACAAGTAACTTTAACCCTAAAAAATTGGCTTTTCCTGATTGATTGAGCACATGCATGCAATTTTACATGGTGTGGATGTGTGATTACTTATCTAAATTATGAAAATGAAATTAAATTATGAAACATTCAAAGTTTGTCAAAGTCTGTAAGCTGAAATACTTTTGAACCACCTTATCCTCCCCTCTCTGTCTGAACATGCCAGGTGTGATTCAGTCTGTCTGTAAACTCCTCTCTGGTTTGCTCTCTGTGCAGAAATGGCTCAGCCAGCCCACAGTCATAAATCAGTACACCTCAAGCTGTCGCTATTTTTCACATCTGACTCCCTTCTTTTTTCTCTCTCTCTCTGTTTTCTTCCTTATCAGTTATCTTCATCGCTCCTTTTAAAATGCCATTGCCACAAGATACATCCAAGCATTTTTGTGGTTGGCTGACACAGACCAAGAATAGATTGGAAATTATATCTAAAACTAGAACAGTGCACTCAGTAGAATGCGTATCCCCGCCAAGCAACAGATGATAAAGTACCTATTGCAATGCCACCTGTCCAACCCTGAGTCCAACTTATACCAAGTTTTGAGAAATTCCCTCCAAACATTCCTGGGATATCACAAGAAAGATGTGAGGCCACACTGAACTTGACCTTTGACCTTTGACCAACATAATCTGATCAGTTCATCCTTGAGTCCAAGCGGTCATTTGTGCCAAGTTTGAAGAAATTCCCTCTTGGTGTTCTTGAGATATCGCATTCATAATATGAAGATATGATGACCCAAGTTTTTTTTTTTAAGGATTCTGAATCACAGACGTTCTTCAGCCACCAGTCATGGATATGCGCAAAAAATTAGGCTGATTGGTCCAGTAGTATTTGAGATCAGCTCCAGGTCCACTGATCACGCACACAGGCAAGCAACTGCATGATCCCCTCGAGGCTTACACCTAATTAGAAATGCAGATCTTAACATTGTGGAGGATCCAGGCCTCAACAATAAAGATTTCCTGATTGACCAGGGAAAGTAAAATGCCATATTGCCTTAGTAAATCTAGCAACTCAGATGCCTGATTGGGTCAGTGGTACATAGAATTGAGCATATTGTTTTTTCTGGAGCTGAAGATGGAAGCAGCAAAGCGGGAAGCCATCTTGCTTCCTTCTCATCTCTGTTGAGAGTTGCACAGTAATTAGAAAATGGCGTTGAGTGGTTTGCCACAGGTTTGAGAGCAAGACGGATAAAACAGGGTCATTTTTCAAAGGCACGTCAAGTTTCCAAAAATGTTGCTAGAGTGCCATGATGTGAGCCAACAGCATCTCGTTTGCACAGGAGCTAAGAGGGCTGCCAACAACCCCTCCTCTGGGGCCTTGCCGTGCTTGTATGAAACAGGACCGCTGAAGCAAAACTGAAACGTATCATGTTTAAAAAAAATGTTAGTTACTAGTTCCACTAGTTATTTTGTTGTCAATAAATAAAACAATTCATGCAGGGGCAAGATTGCACAAATAGATTCCTCACTTACTTGCAGGACCCAGCAAGTGAAAAAAGAGGATTAATGCGGAACCCTGGGATCTCTGTGATGTTAAGGTGAAAATGGAGAAATATAGATTCAGTAACGAACACAACCCAGCACGCACAAAATACGAACCAGATACAACCATAACAATAAACAATGCTGTATAAACTAACACACCACAATAACTTTATCTTTCATAAACAGAGTAAAAAGTAACTCACCCATCAATTGTAATCAGTAGGAGATGTAAATATCAGCACGTATCTTAGTTTACCCCCAATCCGTCAAAGTTGCAAACTCCATTGGGGTGCTCTGTTTGATTGGCTGATGGTATGGTCAGTCAAAGTTGTAATCAAATGGGAGCTTTGGGCTTCAGCAAAATTGATGCATTTAGACGTCATTCAGATATATAGGAAATCCCAGCTCTGCCTTACAAGAAAATCACCATATTCCTTCTGGATATATTATGGTAGCTTACTGAAAAAGCCACATATTAATGTAATTATGAAAAAATATATGATGTTTATTTTGACGGGGCCAGCAGAGATGGCCACCACTGTTTTTTACAGTGCAGCCAGTTGTGAGTGTGTATCTAAAAGAAAGATTGAGAAAAAGAGAAGGAGAGGAGAGAGATTGGCAGGATTAGAAGGGTGTTTTGTGAGCTTATAGAGATGGCAGCACACAAAAGCCCTTCCCTCGGGAGAAACTCGCACCTGGGGAGGCACTTGTGAGCATTTGTGTGTGTGTGTTTCTGTTTGGAGATGGAAAGCAAAATCATTGTGCATATGAGGACTCTCAGTGGGATGCTCTGGAGGTCAGATCCCCTGTTCAAGGTGGATTACATCCCAAAGAGAAAGTCTGAACATCCACAAAGAGGCACTGATGGAGGGAGGTAGAGGGATTTGGAGACGGAGAAAAGGGAATCACAGCCTTTTGACTTTAAACCTGTTATTTTCCTCAGACTTCCTGTGCTGCCTCCTCTCCCTCTCTGCTCCCTCTCTCGTTAACAAACACACATAGACACACACACACACACACACACACACACACACACACACACACACACACACACACACACACACACACACACACACACACACACACTCACAAAGCACTAAAAATACCACACAGCCTCAGCCCTTGGGTAAGTCCTGTGTTGTTCCCCAAACTGTGTTTTTAACATATAGAAGCATCTCCAGGTTGCTGATCATAGACATGCCCACTGCTCTTAGGCGTAGCAGTGCACACTTCGGTGAGCCCTATGACTGCCTCATCCCATGCTCTGGGTACATGCATGCAATATCAATTTATTTGATTAATGTCAAGTAAGAAGGTATACAGAATATACAACCCCAATCCAAAAAAGTTGCAACACTGTGTAAAATGTGAATAAAAACAGAATGTATTCAATTGAATACAGTACAAAGACAAGATATTTAATGTTGAAACTGATTAACTTTGTTGTTTTTTTGTAAATATATACTTTTGAATTTGATGCAACACATTCCCAAAAAGTTGTGACAGGATCATGTTTACCACTGTGTTACATCAAGCCTTCTTTTAACAACACTCAGTAAGGGTTTGGCACCTGGGGACACTAATTGTTGAAGTTTTGAAGTTAACGCCAGTAACAATCTGGATGGTCCTTTTCCTCTTTAGCCCTGAGGTCACAGTGTCCACAATTATGTTGGTTTTTAATGTCTATTTAATTTAATGTCTATTTTAATGCAGTGCTGCCTCAGGGGTCAAAGGTCACAGGCACTTAATGTTGGCTTTCGGCCTAGTCTCTTGTATGTTTAATTTTAGCGTTAGGGAAAAATTAAGTAAATAAACAACTTTTTAGGTCACTGTTTTGCTAGGTTATCTAAAAGAGGTGAGACAACCCAATGCAAGTGACTACAGACATCAGACATCAGATACACACTCTGTGTAACATAAGATGTAGGGCACCGCTCGCAGGTGAAATACCAAGTTTTTAGGGAGTCCCACAGCAGGAGACATTCAGGGGCAGATGGAGGGAAGTGGGGTGGCTACAAGGTAGAGGGCTCACACCTGCTGACTTTACTATATGTGACATTTGATCACAACTGATATTGTACCATGTCACACCCTGCAATGTACAGCACTTGTGATGCCTCAACTCAAGCACCACTGCAGACACACACACACACACACACACACACTGACACACACACATATGCAGACATACAGTACATACACTTAAATCGCCTAATAGAAAGCAAACATTTATGATCAAGATTGACACCCACGGAAACACTGTGGCGTAGAAATAACACTAAATGTATTTTAATAAGTAATAGCAGAAGGAATTTCACTATTTTCTTTCCCTATTCTTGAAATGCCAGAGCTGCTATCGGACACTCCTTGTAGAATTGAAGAGGAAAACTAACAGGAATTTACCTGTTTCCTCCCGCTGAAAGTCATCCCGCTGCAGAGTCAGCGGAGAGGCTTCATAACTGGGGCTATCGCAGAGCTACTGTAATAACATCAACAACCTTTGGACTGCCACTCAACATTAGGGGCTGACCACTAATTAGGCCTCGTATAACAGTAGGCTGCAGTTTATTTCTCACGCTAGCCCGACACTTTCCCAAAGGTCGTCCACGTCTAGGAAGCTTGTAAAAAACGAGATGTGCAGCGTTGCCATTTGTCAAAACAACAACACCTTCCTCTATAATTGATGCCTTGCCGTGTAATTAGTTATGATGGTTCAAAAGAGGAGTCGCTGACATTCTATATCAGTGACCTATTCAAGCCTGCATAATGTTTGTTGAACTTATGCTTCAAATCCCAAAATGGGTCACAGGCCTGTTGCTGCAGGGTACCCGTATGACATGGGTAGTAAAATGTTTTAAAGCCCCTGAGTCTTAAGGCTACAGAATAAACTTCTCATTTGGGCCCCACTCTGAAAAAAAGAAGTGTACAAACCCCCAGCCTGACAGAAAGTTAGTCCAACACAGCTCAGCTTGTTGGGTTGAGTGGTGTGTTTTCAGCCAGGTTGTGTTTTCCAGTGAAACCTTAGAATTGGATGCCAGTATGGCCTCTTTCTCTCTCTGTCACTAGATCAGCTCAGACAAGCAGATTAGTGCTGTAGCTGCTCTGTCTGTCCTTCACAGCTTTCTGTATGTAACTGCCATAATCCTTCATCAAACCGATGGGTCAGACTACTTTACAAGGGTGTCTTTCCCATACATGTATGCACTTACGCTTACATGCGTACAACGTACACATGTGCAGCAGTGCTCCCTCTCCGTCTCTTTCTGTCTCTCTTATCTGGGCCCGTGGAAAAGCCACACTTGTACGATGACATTCAGCACAGGATTAAAGCCCATGTAAGACCCTCCTCAGCTTACACTGCTGCTGCCAAAAGGGGATCTATACAACCACACACTCTCATGCAACCGTGTACACACACTGGCAAAGACACAACTGCACGCACACACATACACACAAACTGTAAGCAGACAAGCACAAACTTGTTTGTCTCACACACACAAAAATCCCTGCACCCTTTTTTCTTAGCATGTTTTACTCTTTTTACTCCAGACCAAAGGAAGTGTATCTCCTCAAAGTGAGACACACAGTCATGCACGCACACACACACACACTGTACAGGCACACACATACAGACACACACTGACGTCCTTTTGTCCCACATCCCGCAACTATCCTCCTTGCTCTTCTCTCTGACACAAGGGTATCCATGCCAGGAATGAGCCCAGACACCAATCCCATCTGTCTGCAATGGAATCACGGGCCCCCCCACACACATGCAAACACACATACATGGACAGACACTCTTAGAAATACGGGGTCCACAAGGGTTCTTCCTAAAGGGCTGAGGTTCTACACAGAAGCATTTGCTTCTGAATAAGCCTTTTTTGGCGATAGGTTCCATTAAGAGTCATTTTTGGAAGAAATAGTACTTCAAGAATCATCAAAGGCATGGATGTTAAAAGATCCTCACCCTTAAATATTCAAATGTTCAAATGTGTCAGATTATTTTACTGAATGTAGATGCATCTGGAGTTTGCTGTTTTATGTTCCAATACAAAAGTTACTTATTGTTAGTGTTTTTACTTAGTCTGTTCAGATCGTAAAACCCTTAAAAGACTCCTAAAAGTATTCTAGACGAAACCTTTGGAATATAAAAGGGTTCTTGGTAGGTTTCCCTGGATGTGTTCTAGATGAAACCCTTGAAATATATAATGGATCTTGATAGACCTGCCTGGGTTGGTTCTGGATGAGACCTTTGAACATAAAAGGGTTCTCGGTAGAACCTGGGTGGATACATGTTAGCACCCTTAGAGGGTTCTGGGTGGAACCATTACACCATAGAGGGGTTGTCTTTAGAACTTTTCACAGATGGTTCTACTTATAACCTTTTATGTTTGGTTCTAGGTAGAACCCTCTGAAAGTTCTCCAGGTGGTAAAAAAAAGTGCTACCAGGAACCAAAAAGAGTTTTCCTATGGGGACAAATCAAAGACCCCCCCCCCCCCACACACACACACACACACACACACACACCACACTCGCATGCATTCAGCTGTGTTTGCACTAGTGTTGCCAGGACAGACAAAAAGATGAACAGTTACAGTACAGAGGAGGGATTGAGACTGAGGCTAGATTGAATACAGACTCTCTGGGTTTAAGTCGTGTTGAGGCCAGACATTGTCAGGACCTTAGTTAAGATGCTGCTGTGTATCTAGGTCACGTTGTGTGTATGTGTCGTAATTTTTGTGCATACCTCTGGGGGTTAGTTGGTTGGGTCTGGAGAGGATTCTCATTGGAATGTGTTCTGATTGGGCTAGACAGCGATTCTCCCCTGATTGGTTGTTTATCCCCAGGCTTCCACTTTGGGGGTTGCTTTGAATCAGTGCATCTCTGTCACTCTCTCCATCTCCATTTCTTTCTGTTTCTTTTCTTCGCTCTCTCTCTCCATCTCTATATCTCGTAGAGTGCCGGCGGCTGTGTGTTTGATGTGAGTGTGTTTGACGGGCTAAAGCAGAACCAGCAGTGGGCTGCTCTGTGTTTCTGCCAATCCAGCGAGGCTCAAAGTGGAGATGGTTGCCCACAGTAACCTTAGGTGCTAAGTGGTCAATTACAGTGTGCTTTCTCAAATCCAAGTTGTTGTGTTGATTTACATTGCATTCACTCATACAGATACAGAGTAGTAGAGAGACTTTGGCCTCTCATAAAGCTCTATGGGTGTGTTGCGTTGAGCACGTAATTTACATACTCCACATTCTCCGACTGGACAGTTATGTCTGACATAGCCACCATACTACACAAGGAAGAACTTAATTTCCTGTTGCACAGTTTGTTTCACAAGTGCAGAAGAGTTTTTTGCTGAAACTGTATTAATATGAAATTGACGCCCAAGCTGGCAAGACTGATTGGGCAAGCGGCCCTGTAACTGTGTTAGAAGTGATCTCCAACTCCACTAGTGGAGCAGTTATCCACTATAAGCATTGCATCAGAGGACATTTGTATAAAGCTTAGCTTTTCTCAGTTTTCCCTTGGAGTGCCAATAGGTGCATTTTAAGTCTTTGTTGCTTAGCGGGTGTTAGAGTTGTCATAATACTGGCCTTTTTAAGTTTGATACAATACTAAAAAAGCAAAACATACAATGGCAAAAAGAGAGAGAAAAGTTCAAGGCACAAAAAATATATTTTTTAAAAATTATTATTAACAACCTGCACACTGATAGTACAGGAAAAAGTACAGAAAGAAGAACACTGTCTGGTTTTGCTGCAACTCAAATTTCAGACAGGACAATAAAGACAAAAGTGACTTAAGGTCTTGGATGCTTTGGTTTGCTAGCTTTGTTAGCTTTGGTACTTTTGATACTATTATTAAAGGATATTGTTTCATTTTAAACATGTGGTAATAAAAAAGTATTTAAAGTGATATTCCACCGCAGAGTAATAGTCCACTCAATATGTACTCACCACTATGCGATATTTTCACACGTGCATCCATTAAGAGATATACGTAGTCTTGCAAGAAGGACACCATGTTTACATCCTACCTGCTACATGTTACAGTTGACACTTGGATTACACCACACGAGCAGGATGGAGACATTTTGTGTTTGTTTTGTGTTCTTTTTTTTTTACATTTACATTTGGTCTCCATTCACTGCCATTAGCTGCAATCCTGTTTTCTGCTGAAACTCCAGGATTGTTTTGTGAACTGAAGATCTTCACCCATCTTCACATCGGCATAGTGGTGAGTACATATTGAGTGGACTATTACTCTGCGGTGGAATATCACTTTAAGTCTTGATATTTTTACAACCTTATGAGCAGTGAGGTTGGACATATGGACATGTTACCTGAGTTTCTGTACCATAAATCTTTGAGAAATATTAACATGCTTTTCTTATAAAAGTCCCTCTTTCGGGTGCTCTGGTGGCTGTATGATGAAGTAACCTTAATATCCTCAGGTCTAGTCCGACTGGGATCATCCCCTTTTTCTCTTTTTCTCCTCTGTTTCCATCAACCTCTAATGTCGGCATTAGTAAAGGCAAAAAATCCCAGAAAATGGCAGTTGCCAAATTTGCAAATGTTTCATGCATATTAGGAGCCATCAAAGAATGAGTACAAGACAATAAAAATCCAGCTTTACAGTTTACAGTTCTTGCTTCTCTGTACCATGGACACATTTCAGGCGATACCAAAAAGTACTGTGGTTTTATTCACAGTGTCATGTCAGTCATGTTAGTGCTCACTTGCACTTTCCCACTTTTAGTGATGCTTTGTGTCTGTCTGTTTAAGTATTGACTGACTGTTTGAAGGTTTGATTATGATGAATTCATGCAAAAGTATAATGCTGCCTGTAGTATTTCATTGGTAGTACGCTCTATTGACAGGAGAAAACCTAAAAGTACGACAAAGATATTAACTTTTGGTATCAGAAGTCTCAGTGGAACCACATTAACCTTCCTGTGACAGCCAACCTGGTCTTTAAAAACACTGCTATCATCCACCTGTAATTAAAACTATGTTGAACTGTACACCAGCTGGCAGAGGGTGGGAGAGAAGTGTAACTGAGCAAGAGAGACTTGCTTGATTTTTCTTTCTCACCAAAAGCAGAGTAGAGCATGGCAGGATAAAACCTAACACCAGTCATCAATAGGTGCCATTGTACTTTCGCTCCACTCTAATATCCTATCCAGGAGTGGCCGAGCCTGTCAGAGTGTGTACGCAGCAAGGCTTCAACCCTGCAGCTATGGGATTACCTCCACTGCTGGGTGGTCCTCCTCCTTCTGATCTCAAACAGCATCACAGTTTACTGCACACTTCTAGGTGTCAGGATTATGAATCAGGTCAGGCCACTGAGGTTTGTGTTGGAGCATTGCAAGCTTATTGTGCTCAATGTTTTGAATACATTAACATATTGTTTCTGTCAACTAATGATCAGACAAAAGGTTAGAGAAGGGGTATTGTGACTTTAAGGTTGCTGGATTGAATCCTCGGTCTCCTTGGGAAGACTTGGCTGATTAGATGTGTTCTGATTGAGCTCTAGTGTTACTGCTCAGTGGCCAACATTCGAAAGCTGCAGTTGTATTATGCCGCAGTCAGACCAGAACTGGCAAGGCGGAATTTACTTGCTTGCTGTGGCAAACAGCGGGCGGAACAGGATATAGTGTGGGCAGGGTTGCAAGCACAAGCTAGCCAGTTAACATTAGCATTCCAGAAGTTGAAATTGATACATGTTTTTTATCAATCTTTTTATTTACCTTGCCCTTGTACTCACTGGCAGCGAAGCAGATGGTGCTTGTGTTTTATTCACCGTGCAGTTATGCAAACATTAAAAGGCAAAAATCCGTACCTCCTGAATGAAAAGTCAACCTCACTCTCTTTCTGAAATCGCCTGGATGTTCGTGAGTTTGTCTATCTTGTTAACAAGGTGGAATCAGTCCACCTTGCCTTGGATTGTTTAGCAGTACAAGAAAAGGATTGTACGGATTAATATTTGGACAGTCATATGCAAGAATTCAAATCCAAAGAAGCCAATGCAAAGAAGTCCACTCCAAGAAAGAATAAAGTGGATATTTAACCCAGCATCAGATGGATATCAGAGCTACAAAGATTGGAAACTGTCAATAGCACCAGTGCAAATAAAAAGCAGCAAAACAATGCTACCCTGTGTATGGCTTTACCTTGGCAGCACAGCAACATTTTGTAAAGAGAATCTTGTGAGAAAACTCACAAGAAAACAGGACAGAAAACTGAAGTTCTCCTGCAAACAATGGGTCAAAAGAAACTAGCAGTTATAAAATAACTGGACTACAAGTGTTGTGAGTTGGACTGTTTAAAATGTGGGTCAAGGGAAGAACTCCGTTAAGATGGCACAGTTTAAAATGAGAAGAGTGCAGATCTCTGCCAGGCAACCCAAAAATAATATTTTGATGTAATCCTTTTTTAATCACCAACATTTTGATGAGTAACTAATTTAATTATGTATTTAATGGTTACTTAAGAAAACAACGAGACTCAGTCCCACTCATCCCTTCTATCACAATCATCATCTGATTCATCACAGTATCTAAAAATAATTGCTCAGAATATAAATCTGTCATAAATTTATCATTAATTCATTGATCAAAAGAAAATCATCTCTATAAATGAGTTCATTGTGAGAATATAATTAACCCTAATACAACACAAAGAAGTGTCTCTAACAAGAAGTTAATGAAATGTATAAATGAGGTGTTGCTGGCATTAGTACACTCACTGGATAAATTAAAGATTAGTTAAAAGACAAAGAAAGGTTTGTGATATTTGTGACAAGTGTTACATAGAGGAGAGAGTCATAATCACAGGCATTCCAGAGTCATGGCCATTAGTCATTGTTTTTCTCCCTTACTTGGCTCTCTACCTTTTCTTCCATCCTTGAACTCATCACTCTTGAGTGGTTAAGCTGGTTGTAATGAGGACAGAGCACTGGTTGGCATTTCCCACTCACATACACACACATACACACACGTACGGACCCAGCACATGTTCTCCATAACAGAAATCCCAAAAAAGACAGACAGGTAGTGTGACAGGAGTGGAGCTGTCGGAGGCCTGGCGTTCTCCCCATCTGAAGGGATGGGAGCGGAGGACAATGTAAACACTCTGTCACACACATAAACAAGGCCCCGCTCGGGTTTCACTGCACAGTTAGAGAAAACTCACCCTCTGCTTTATAGAGAAAGTATTTGTGTAATTTGTTTATGTGAGATTCCGTAGCCCTAATGGGGAAATGGCTTTTTCGGGATCACACTACACCTGAGTTCAATTTCACTAGCTCTCTCACAGACAGATCGTAAAGATGGCATACCAGAGCGGACGCAATCTGTCTTTCTCTTCTGCGTCTCAATTTAATTTCTCAGCCTTCGTCTCGCTCAGTCGCATTCTTTCTCTCTACCCCCTCCCTCTGTTTTAATCTCTCTCTATGAACGATGGCTGTGCATGACTGATTATTCAACTAATACTCAATACTCAATAACAGGTGAATCAGAACTGTGTTGAAGCAATATTTAACATTGAGTTTGACATTGGTTTCATTAGAAGGATATTTGCGACTGATAATGAAAGATTAAAGTTATCTGAATTATGTGTTTGCATTTTCTTCAGATATATTTCAGGAGAAGAATTTGTGAACAGACTACATACATTTAATCAAATACTGTATTTATATTCATTTATTCTTCAAATCCACTATGTCTCAGATGCAAATACTGTGTTTCACTGCATTTATCTGCAGTTTCAGTTACTAGTTAGATTTTAGATTACAAATTTTCACGCTTCCTGTTCAGGAATCATACTATGGAAAAAATATTTTCTGGTTCAAACTGAGGTAGTTTGCTGAGTTATCTGTTAGGAAGATAGCTTTACTTCTTGCTAAAGTAAGTCAGCTAACTGCCATTAGCTCAGTCAGCCATAGCTGATGGCATGTTATGTACCATAACACACAGCACTACTGGCTAGCACCACCGTAAACACAAAAGCAATAACCACTCCACCAACCATTTAATTGGAACTTTATGTACATTTATCTCCAGAAAACTACTTTTGATACTTAAGTACATATAGCACATAATTTAAGACATTTTCTCAAGTACCAGTTGTATGGGTGACTTTTGCTTCAAGTAATATTCTAGTATTATATCTTTACTTTTACTCAGGTATGACTTTTGGCTACATTTTACAACACTGCCAAAATGTGACAAATACCTCTTAGCTGTGCAACATGGCTCCTAATTAGCAAGAGCTCCTAACCAATAAAGCTTGTCTGCTGGCAAACAACATGTGTGCATGTGTAAGTGTGTGCCCTTTTGCATATACTTATATCTGGGTAAACACGAAAGAAAACCAAAAATCTTTTGGGGAATAAAGTCCAAACAATCACTGCTCCATAAAACCTATATTTGCACTATTTATTGTTCTATGCTAATAATATTCCCCAGCCAACTATGTCACACACACGCACACACACACACACACACACACACACACACACACACACACACGTGTTCATCCATGGCCAGCTTCAACATTCTGCTACTCCAGCAAGACACCATGTGTTTAGCAGCACCAAAAACAATGGCTTAGTAGAACCTTCTGCACCGCAGTGCAAATGAAGTGAAGTGCAGGCCAGAGAACAAGACCCAAACATGTGTTTGCTTTGTTTTTGCCTTCTAATTACATATACACATAGCTATTTCTCTCACACAGTGTTTGTGTGTAAAGTGTGTGCGTTTTGTGTGTGTCTGTTTCCCCGTTGTAACGCAAGGCTTTGTGTCTGGAACTGGTGTGTCTCACAGCAGGCATTCCATCCAGACTAACTCTGTTTGCTTAGGTAATAACTAGGCTTAGTCATAATTTGTTTGTGTGTATGTTTGTCTGCATGCACGCATGTGTGTTTGTGTGTGTGTGTGCACGTTCAAAGGAATAACTCCCTTGCATTTTACACATTTACACATAAAGACAAGCCCTGTCCCTTTGAACTTGGAAACAAGCCTTCCACAAATGCATGCTTTTTTTGTCTCTTTTCTTGCCCAAGTTTGTTCCTCTCTGCCCTTTATCCCCGTTCCATTTACTCAAAATGGCAATTAGAATAACTCTGGCTGTTAAAAAGGCTTTGGAAAATACTGCCTCTGTGCGCCAATAAAGTTCAAATACACTGGTCAGCATCATGTTCGTACTGATAGGCCTCATTGATATTGTGGGAGGGTTTGAAGTGTAGCACACATACACACGCACCACCTACTGAGAGCATATTTCCTCCTGAATATCAGGGGTCAGCAGGGGCCAATAATTGCCAGATCAACTAAAGGGGGGTTGCCAGATCTGAGTAGATGCTGCCAACTGGTGAGTCCAGCACCACACACACACTGAGATCACAGGCCAGAAGTTTTATCAGTGATGTCAGCTGTTATGTCAGCTCAGTCGGCCCTACCACTATGCACACACATGCACACACATTATCGTCTGATGTCAGAAAGCGAGGGGAGGGGCTGATTAAATTTTGTGTATTTTGGATGAAGCAGAAAGAGATTCAGAAATGTGAGTTTTCTTGTGTGTGTTGATCCTCTCACAAGGGAGTTCCCTGTTGATTACAGAAAAATTTTAATTTAAACTAGTCGACAAGTCTGAAAGCAAGAAAGCACTCAAGGTCAAAATTGAGCACAGTTTATTAATCAATTAATTTAAACATTCTCTGAAAAAGTGTTTTGTGTATTGGAAGCCATTTGAAAGCTTTTAATCACATTCTCCAATAGCCAAATCATATTTCAAGTGCAGATGAAATGTGTGGCACTTTGCACCCCGGCATCATGAACAGTACACATTATACCACAAAACATGGTTAAAAACTCACTGATTGCATTTTTTTTTTTTTTTTTTTCAGACCAAGCAGGATCACAGCATCTTTAGGTAGACAATCATTTACCCGCAGCCAACATTAGATGTCACACAGTGTGGCTGATTTTAGCAGTGCTAGCACCAGTAGCCTCCTCTCCTTGCAGGTTAGCGTCTGTATGCCTGCGTTTGTGCCTGTTAGGTCTGGGCTATCTGGGCTAGGATGACGAGCTGTCCCCAGAAATGTCTCAGTTTTTTACTGTGTGTTAAAAACAGACCGCAAAATGAAATAATATTATATTTAGCAAGAAATATATGTCATATGTCTTGTGCTTGCTTTGGCCATCAGAGGTAGCTGCTCGCTATAGCAGCTTCATATCACTCTTCTTCATCTAAGAACTACTAGCTTGGGCTAGTTTTAGAGAAAACTACTGTGGAAAACATTGTAGTGTAGTGTAGTGAAAACAGTGTGGTGTGTTACATTATTGTATGTAACAATAATTAAACAGACAGAGTTTACAAAATTACTAGATAGTAACTAATTGTATCAGTCGACCTGCACCATAGTTTATTACAGTACAGTCACCAGGGTAAAAATACATAAAACCACAACTGTCCCCCTTTTTTTATATAAAATAACATTTGACATTTTAATGACATATTGACAGCCAAACTGGAAATGTCCCTGTTTTGCATTTTAGAAATTTGGTCACTATAATCTAGCCAATAGAGCATAAGCAGCTGCCAGGGCTGCAGGCAGCTGTGTAACATCTTAGAGGCAGCAGTTAATCGTTTAGTCAACTAATCGCACACGTCCCTACCTCACACCATAAAATAACTTCATGCGAGTGCATGTTTATATACCTGCATGAGGTCCACCTTTGTTGTATATTCATGTGAGTGTGTGTACGAGTGTGTGTGTGTGTTTCTGTGTGTGGGTGGGTGGAATGAGGCAACATACCGTGACTTTATCATGGCAAAGCAGAAACAGTATTAACAACTGCTGAAAGATGTTTTGTGGACATTTCTCGGATTCCCTTTTGGTGGAGAGAAAACTGTGGTGGGGGGGTGGGGGGGGTGAAGAGAGGAAAGAGAAGAGAATGGGGGAGAGATGGGAAGTGGGAAGGTAAAAGAGGGGGGTCAGCAGAGAGTAATGAGTAGCTAAACATATTTCTGTGGGTTTTAAACTGTGTTGCTGTTCGGTGATCAGCGTAAGCCTCCTTGTACTCATTGTCTATCATCGCTTTGTGGCAGTTTTGAATTTCCAAACACAGGAACTGTTGCTTGATTTCCTCTTTCTTTGTGTCTGAAGTGCATGTGTGTGCGTGTGTTTATGATTGTGTGTGTCTTTCTCTCTTTCTCTGTTGCTCCTTTACCCCCCCTTCTCCCTTACATTCTCACACACGTATACAGATGTGGGATAGTTGTTTGCTTTTCTTGCCAAGCAAAAATGCTTTCTTCTCTTTGTGATCCGCTTTGGTGTTACCTGACAAGTGCGTACGTGCGTATTTGTGCATGTGTTTGTGTATGTGTGCAGAGAGAGTGAGCAAGTGCTAAACCCAGTTCCTCGCCTGAGTGCCGCTGCAAAGGCCCAGGTTGACAGAGAGGATTGAGAGTGTCATCCCAGGGATTAAGCATAATGAGCAAGATTGACAGACAAGACAACATTGTACACTTACGCAGACACATACACGCACATACACTCTAAACATACGTACAGAAATGTACACGGGCAATTATAGAGAGGTGTATCAAAGTGCTGGGATAAGCCCCTGTTTAAATGCGTGTGAGCAGGCCATTCCATCACTGCCTGCACGCCTCCACAGGGAGGGAACAGGGATTACCCCTTCTTACTTTCACTGTTTTTTTTCTTATGTCTCTTTCCTACCTCTCAATAGTTTTTGTCCTCTCTCTTTCCTGTTTCTCATTTTTGTGAATGTGTGTGGGAATCAGGATGGTGCTGTCTGGTGTCAGACTCTTCTGGCTTCCTGGGCATTCCTAAAAACGGTAACACATATTATGATTGTTGTGCAGGTGGCATTAAAATGTGGGTGTCACCAATAATTCGATCATGTTGGACCGAATGTGTTCCAGTCTGAGCCAACTGGTGTTGATAGTTGGTAGATCAGAAAGCATGTGGTTAACCTTCATATCAGATCTCTGCCTCTCACTCTCTTATTTAAAACATGCTTGATTTGTGTTTATTTTATAAGTAAAAGACTTGTTGAGATTAAAAATCTCCTTTTCAGAAGTGTCCTGGCCAAGAACAACACAGATAACACAGTTGCAGATTCGAGACAAAAGAATATTAAATGAAAATAAAGAACAAATTACATAATTAAAAGCTATCAAAACATTCTTCAACATTCAAAATATCCAGAGTCAGATGTACCTGTTTCGAAGTCAGTTTAATCATTTTAAAAGTGTCCAAAAAGACCAACTCCCAAAGATTTAGGTGATTTTTAAACTGATTTCAAGCTGAGGGAACAGCATGCCCTTTTCTCAGTTGAGCATGAACTTTTGGGACAGTTAGTAGAAATAAGTCCTGGGAGTGAAGACAGTAACTTTGCTTACTTTTTGTTTGATGTAGATCCATAATTAAGAAGAAGCAGTCTAAGAACAGTCTTATAAATAAGTATATGCTAATGATTAAGTCTGTGGTAGGACAGGGCATCCCATCCAATCTGATCATACAGAGAGCAGTAGTGAGGAGGAGCTTTGAGATTTGTGATAAATGACTGTTATCCGAGCTGTTGACATCACATAGCAGAAGAAATAATCATATTCTTTTTTAAATGGCAGACAGGTGTTGGTGATCAAAGCAGAAAGAAAGTCAGTAAACTTGTCTTGTGGCAATAAATGTACAGTGAAGGTTACAGTATTCTCATGAATAAACACTGCAGAAGTTCAAGAAGTTTCTGTGTGTTGTTTCCAAGCTGCTGGGAAAGTGAAGGGAGTCTGTGGAATTGAAAACCAGAGCAGAGTGAGTTGCTCTCTGGCTCAGGAGCACTCTACTCCACTTAAATTGCAAAATGTAGATAAATTCATTAATTCAATGCCTTTTCATTGGACATTAACTTTGTGTTTACACGTGTCTTGTCAAAAAATAGGCTTGAAGCATAAATAAATGTTCCAGGTCGTGTTTATACATGTGAGATGCATCTGAAATATGAGCCTGCATGCAGACAGCTGCATTGATTAAAATGAGAGTGTTTCTGTTTGTGAGAGGGGCAAGCAAAAAATGCAACTTACACGCTTTCATTCGAGACAGTGCTGAAAGCACTGTGCCAGAGCTATGATATGCAAAAAACAACCATATGCACATACACACACAAACATGCACAAATAAGTATATTTGTCTACACTGATTCTTTCAATCTCACCCATTTATTCATTTGTCAGGGCTTGGTCTGGTGTCCATGTGCACCACTACACTTCAAAGGACCTTTTTTGTCAGAAGAGCTTGTCCATTTTTAATCTATAATTGCCAAGTGGCAGCTCACAATCGCTGTCCAATCAGATAGCAGCTGATAAGTGTGGCATGTAGCAGTTAGCTTGGCACCCGGTAGGCCCTCCTGGCCTAGGTGCAGGCTTGTCGGCACAGTGTTCACTTGAGGCTTTGCAAGATTCTTTGAGAGGGATGATCAGCTTTCATCTTATCACTTTGCACAGTGACACAGGCTTCAAAGAGAGCTGGTCATTTTTACTGGCACTGCATTGTGTGCGTGTGTGTGTGTGTCTGTGTGAGCTATCGACACATTCCCAGAAAGCTGTTCCAGTCTCTAGGACTGTGTTTAATGAAGGCAAGGGCATGGCTTCAAAGAGCTGCAATCCAATCTACATGTGCAGAAATACACACACACATTCATGCATACACAACACACACACATGTCTGCTAGTTGGAACGAATGTAAGAGTTTGAGCCCGGTCTTGTAATTTGGCAGCATGTTTCTTAACCTTCATAAGATGACTGAAAAAGACAGATGGATATCCAAGAATGTGGATCTTGTGTGGGAGGGAGTGATGATCAAAAACATGCAGCATTAAACCAACAACCTAAGAAATTTAACTAAACATTGCACTAGGTCACCTGTCTAGAGAACTTTTCTGCTCTAATGAATGTTGATCTTTTTCACAAAATATAATTTAAGCTCAGAAACATCGAGGATTGTGTGCACTTGTGTGTGTTAAGTCTCTGTGTCACGATATACTCTGGCTGATTTAGCACACGGATATTGAAGGTGACATGTGCTAAGTTGGAAGAATGCTGAAATTTCAGAGATAATGGGCAAATTGTGGGAACTGAATTACACAAAGCTTAGAGCTGGAGCGAACCTCATTCCACATAATATTGCTGTCATTTGTAACAGTCGCCTCACACTCGCTAGATTGTTGCTGTCAGCTGAAGAATTTCTCTTTTCCAAAAGGCAACTTTCCAGGATAAGAGATAAGATGCAAAGTCTCATTGTCAGATTGATGCTGATAAATTTTTTTTTGCAAGGGTGCCGCAAAGGTCTTTGAGGAACTTGAACATGAACGTTTCTAACAGTTACGAGATTTTTATGAAAGCACTGGAAGGCTTTTCCCCTGTTTGGAAACATGAGATAGTCGCAGGCCTAGGATTGACCCTCAAACCATTTGTTGGAAATCCTTCATGCTTTAAGGTTTACGAGTGTGCATATGTTTGAGTTTGGATGTTTTAATGTGAGCGTGTGTGTTTGCACATATGCGTAACTGTGTGTCTCTGGTGCCTTTGAGGTGTGTTAAGGTGTTTCTCCCTTTGATGTTTGGCATTGGGTTTATAAAAGGGCTGGTTAGAGGCATGAATTTTTTTTTCAAAGTGTGTGTGTGTGTGTGTGTGTGTGTGTGTCTGGATGTGTGTGTGTGTCTGTGAGCCGGCCAGCAGAGTGGATGTGGTTCACCTTGCACCGGCCACCTGTAAGCCATCGACAGAAATTAGCCTCTTTAGTCTTGATGGGTTGCAGAACAGAGGAGGAAGGGGCGGTGAGAATGTGGTGGGAGGGCTGTTGGTGGGAGAGGTGTGTGTATGTGTGTGTGGGGTGGAGGATATTTGGACAGACCATTTTCAAAACTGCTCTCTCACTGCGCCATCACAAGACAGAGAGAATGGGAGACAAGGTATATACCATACAATGGAACCATTTGTTTCTCATTTGTCTTCACTGTCTGGGGATCTGTGTGTGTGTGTGTGTGTGTGTGTGTGTGTGTGTGTGTGTGTGTGTGTGTGTGTGTGTGTGTGTGTGTGTGTGTGTGTGTGTGTGTGCGTGTTGTAGTTATTTAGTGTTGGTATTCTGGCTGCAGGCCCAACCCTGCTTCAGAGTTTTGCTCTGACTCTCCTAAACACACACAACCTGGACTCATTACACTCAGTAAACAAATAAGTCATTAATACCAGCCTGCAGGCTCCACACACACAAATACAAATGTATAGCACTTTTGCACACTCGTGGACACACCAGCAGCCACGCCCATTCCCACTGTGTCCAAGGCTCCTATTGGCTGTGGGGTTTGGGACTATAGCGAGACTAATGATGTGGTCCTTGTGTTCCTGCTTCCTGTCCTTTGCTGGAGGACTTCCTGTGGCACAGTCATGTGGTCCTGATTACAGTCCACATCTAAGACCCCTGGAGCAGGACAGTTTTTCTCTGATACACACACACATACACACACACACACACACACAATAGATATAGAATAACCTGCGTCCCTCCCGTCAGATATGTGATATTATTGACCAGGAGCACTGGAAATGCTGAGCATCTGTGTTTACTTCTCTTTTCTTTTCTCTTTAAGTTTCTCGGCCTGTTTCTGGTTTTTCTGCCTTCCCTTGTTCTATAGCCAGGAGGTTGTTTGGTGTGATGAGGGGCTGACTGGTCCTGTTGTGCTTTGCTCACTGCTCTGCAGTCCAGCCCTGGCACCAGACCTCACAGCTGGGCTATTGATCAGCAGGTTGGTTAGTTCTGGAGGGAGAGCTATACAAACAGTGAATTTTTCAATAGTAAAATCAATGCAGGTAAAGTAGTCAAATTTGAGGACAGAGGACTTTCTTTGTGCGTGGACTTCCTTGAATCCAGCTGTTACAGAACCATAGTGGTTTCTCGATTTTTATCCTAGAAACTAGAAAACACACATTTTCAGTTCAGTTCAGTTTAGTTTTATTTGTATGGTGCCAAATTATAACAAAGTTATCGCATGGCAATTTTCATATCGAGCAGGCCTAGACCATACTATTTATAAACCCAACTGTTCCCACCAAGAGCAAGCACTGAGCTGGCTGTGGCAAAAGGAAACTTTATTTCTAACAGTCTAAAGTCTTAACCTTAAAAATACCATAAGACAAAGGAGGAACTGTGGAAATCTACATGCAAATCATTATCATGTTTTTGAGGATTGCCCTGTTATTAAAGACATTTGGAGAGGGATACATAATGGCTTGCAAAATGTTTTCAGATGTCATATGCCCATGGAGAGTAAGATCATATTTTTTTAGACTTGAACCTCAAAAATGGTTGAAATAAAAAAGATTTTTAAAAAGATAAATATTTATAATAAATATATTGCTGGTAGCTGCTAAAAGGGGTCTTACTAAGAAATGGATATTGCAGGAGAACCCAACTTTAAATACATGGATGGACATTACAATGGACATTTACAAAATATGTTATAAAATGATGTTAACCATAAATTGGAAGTCTTTGTGTCACTCTAGATAAACTGGATTAATTATTTTATTTTTTTTTTTTTTTTTACAAATCTATAATTTTATGGAAATGGAAAGATTTTTCCCTTACTGTACATAGTTTTTAGTGCTTTTGTTTTTACTTTCCCCTATGTTTTTCACAAGTCAGTAAATAAATTATCATTAATTTGTCTTTGAAAGATTAGATAGATGATCTACATCTGCATTTTTTTTTTGCCTAATTGTTGCATGGGAATTAAAGCTGCATTTGTTGACATCATTATGGGCTTTGGGAAACGCTGATCAACATTTTTTCCCATTTTGTGACATTTTATGGATTAAACAATTAATTGAGTAACTGAGAAAATAATTGACAGGTTAATTGACAAATGAAAATAATCATAATAGTTACAGTCCTAATGGTCATGCAGTTACTTTGATTGTTTCGAAGGCTCTTCTTGTTGGGACATTCCAGAATGCTCTGAGATGTCAGCGCTGGTTGCTAAGCAACAACCTTTATTTGTTTGGAGAAACAGGCACATTTGCATTATCCTTTCACAGACTCTTTGTGTGTTTATTGTTTGTCTTCTGAGTTTAATATTCTGACAGCATAGCACATGAATTCAAACCTTATTGGCAGCTGACTCTTTGTTGTTGGAGTGTTCTCAAATGCATCACCAATTAGAATTTCCTAAATGGTCGCTGCATCCAAATGCATTACAATCATTAACACAACTTGCCAAAAAAACAAACAAACAAAGGAAAAATGTTGTTCACAGAAGGATTACCTGTCTCAAGTTAATTTCCATACAACGTTCATATCACATGGCTGCCCGTAATATAAACAATCAATCACAAAAAGTAGGATATGCTCTGGAAAATGGTCAGTTGTAATATAAACATGATTTGTATTTGTATATAGAATTTGAGGTTAATGGGATAAAACATGCAAAACATGTGAAAGTATGTTTTTATAAACAGGGTGGATCCAAACATCTGACAAAAACTGGCGTAATGTAATAATCCCTTGCTGTTGTATTAGTAATTTTTTTACATTTTGTTTAGTAGAAACAGCCCTATTATCATGATGGAGCATCTCACTGTTTAGCAGCTCCAGCCAAGTGTAAAGTTGTCATTCCTCATCTGTGCTCTGCAGAATAGAAAAAGTGTGTGTGGAATCTGTGTGTGTGTGTGTGTGTGTATGTGTATGGAGAGCCACTCTCAGAGGGGAAATTGTTAGCAAATGGGCTCCAACTGCTGGCCTTTTAGCTTCGCAAACACAACCTGAAGGCCTCTCCCCACATCCCCTTCTCTCAGCTCAACCCCCCCCCCACCCTCCTACCCACTACAATTCACCTGCCCAACAACCCCAAGGCTTCTCATCCCTCCGCTCCCTCCCTTCCTTCCCTTCACCCCATTTTTCTACTTCGCTCCCACTCACCTACTTAGATATTTCCATACCTATTCATCATTCCCTCTCCCTCCCGCCCTGTGTCTCCATCTTCACACACAGAGAGTCATTCCTGAGTGGGTAAATAGAGTAAATTGGGGCTGACCCCCAGGGTTAGCAGGGGCCACGCTCTCTTTTCATGTCAAAACCATCTGAAGGCTGATTGGTTGATTGCAGTGCTCTCCGCTTCCAAAAGGCTCCCTTGTGCTGCTGTAATTGCCCTATCATGCGTGCACACACACACACACACATCTAACGTACACACAAGCATGCATGTACATACATGCAGACACACACTCTCTCTCTCTCACACACACACACATTCTTACAGCCAAATGACTTAATTGGTGTTAATTGCATAATGACAGTAGTGAATTGGAGCTGGGTCAGAGGTGACACAGGTTTGAGTGGAGAGGGGGATGGAGAGAGGATGTTGAGAAGATGTGAGAGGAAGGCTGGCACCCTCGTCTCCCTCTCTTTCTTCCTCGCTTCCAATACTCAGCAATCCTTGACCTGATTGCAGAAGTTGGCCCGTGGGGATGCCATACACATACACAGACATTCACACACACACACACAAACACAGACAGCTCTTTGTGGTATGGAGGGGATGCTCTATACACTTAACACAAGGATTCAATTTGACTCCGTCAGCATCTGTGGCTGTGTGTGTGTGTACGTGTGTGAGTGTGTGTGTGTGTTTAACTATACCAGCAAAGTATGTTTGTGTGTGTGACAGCCAGAGCAGCTGAAAGGGCTCTATTGGTGAAAACGTTTAAGCCATCATCATTAGAGAGTTGTTGCTACAGAGGTGTGTTTTAGTGAAGGACGTAATTGGCCCGTCATAGTGCTGTGTAATCTTCTCATATTCTATGAAAACAGCGAAAGCCATTGGCCATAATGGTCATGTTTAAGGTGGGACCTTCCCATGTTAAACACACAGCATCCAGGGCTGTGCCCGACTCAGAATTCTTGACTCAGATTTGGCAATCAATACAAAGATGCAATGATTTGTTCTTTTTTCTTTCAACAAAGTGCAGCACACTAAAGCCTATAACAGCTGCCTTAGGTATGTTTTACCAGTAAGGCTCATGTTGTAATCCCTTTCTTCAGTGTTGTGATTTCCACAAAGTCAGAGAAAGTAAAAGTGTACACCATCCTCCTGCACGTAGTTCAACTCCTGTATAAAATACCACTGCAGCAGCGCTGTCAGCCACTGTAGTGCATCACCTGCACTCTATCACAGTTAATTTTAAGTTTAATAGGCAAAAAAGTCCCAGCAAATATAAAAATATGTTTCTAATTCCCAATCAGGGCAGGAATTTTGGCCATGACGGCCATGGCCATCATGCCCCCTCAGGGGGTGATTTGCTGTTTTCTCACGTGTCTTGTGTATTTTGTTGAGATTCTAATTAGGCAATGTCAACATCAAGTGAAATGCTGCGCACACAACCAAGGTGGATTCACTTTCAAACCTGGAACAAATCGCTGGAAAAGCTATTTAAGTGTTTCAGTGAGCGTATGAGAGAGGGAAAGTGCTCATGCGGATGGGCATGAGTAAAAGAGCCTGTGAATACGAACAGAAGTATTGACAAGCTATAAACGGTCTTTAATCATGAAGCCAAATGTTACTCTACAATTCTGTGGTTTACACTGCAGACTGGAATCTCTGTTAACAGTGACAAGGTACATCCGCATTATATGCTTGTCTCCTCTATGAAATGTCTGCATTTTCATTGCGCTGTCCATGTTGCATCTCTCCCTATGGAAGCCAATTTCTGTCAAAATGATGCAAAAGCAGATGCTCAAAATAACGACTTAATATTGCACAATAATGACTTAATGTCTCAGAATAATGAGTTAGTATCTCAAAATAATGAGACATAGAGTGTAAGTATATCAAAATAATAAATAAATTAATAAAATCATCCTTAACCCTGCCCTGGCATTTTGCCTTTGTGCCATCAAAAAACTGACAACAGTTTCTATCTGTTTTTGTCCTGTCATTTTAATGCAAACTGACTGATAAAGGGGGGAAAATGACTGCTTGAGTCAAGGAATCTCAACTGTCTGAGGGATCTCCGACTGATCATTTGAATCTTTTGACTTTCAGGGGGCAGGCCTTACAGCATCCTCACTTGATCTGGGCTGAGACTGAACAACAGGGAGAGAGGGTGGGGTGTGTGATGTTTGGTGTATACCAGAAGCCCTGCAGTCAATATATACTGTCTCCATGCTCTACTGTACACATTTATTTCTCTTTTATATTATTCCATGGAAATCACTCTATAGATGTGTGTGTGTGTGTGTGTGTGTGTGTGTGTGTGTGTGTGTGTGTGTGTGTGTGTGTGTGTGTGTGTGTGTGTATGAATGCAGTTTGAACCCAGTCTGTATCGCTGGATCGCGTGATTTCAAAACCAGAGCTTTCTCAAGTGGAAACATTGCTGCGTCTGAGACCACCCGGGATTAATTTCTCTTTGTGAAAATGTTATTGTGTATATGCATGCATGCGTTTGTGTGCATGTCTGGACTCTACTACTGCAATTAAACGAGTCGGTTTGTGTGCACATATGCCTGAATCCCCGTGTGTTTTCCTGCAAGTGTATGTGTCCTTGTGTGTTGTGTGTGTTTGTGTGTCCTTGTGTGTGGGAGTTACAGTATCCCCCATCCTGCTGTTTATGGGAGGGAGTGAAAAGTGATGGAAGGTATGGAGAGAGATGGGCCGGTGATGACATAGCCTTATGTTCACCCCCTCTGGATATGGCCCACTCTATATTAGATCTATCCATCATAAGGCTGCCGTCTAGTCCCACATGCTTCCTATACCATTCGTAGCTCAATGTCCACCATACATGTGTTAGTCTCATCAATGTTCTACTCATATGGTACATGTCACGCTCATACTTGTAAAGCCTGAATGTACTTTGTCATACCCGCTGCATACTTATGGTGTGTGTTTGTGTGTATTGACTCTCTTTAAGTGGTTTTCGAAGCTCAGATGATAGACGTATGGGTTCCTCAGAAAGACTTCCCCACAGGCTCATCCAGACACAAAAGGAGCTGTCACTCGCTGCTTTTCTGATCTCACTGTGTGTTCATCCAAATATGTGTGTGTGTGTGTGTGTGTGTGTGTGTGTGTGTGTGTGTGTGTGTGTGTGTGTGTGTGTGTGTGTGTGTGGTGTGTGTGTGTGTGTGTGTGTGTGTGTGTGTGTCTCTTGTAGAAAATGTGTTTCCTGA
>JAJHUR010085616.1:0-14350 GCA_027495735.1 Lutjanus campechanus
CTCTTCTCGAGCCAGTATGTGGTGAAGGCTGACTATTGGCTGTATTGACAGGTTTTCACCACAAATATTCTCTGAAAATAAACTCTTGGTCTGGCCTTAAAATAAACAGAAAATCAGAAAATGTATCTTGGATTCCACGTTTGGAGTTCATCTTTTATCCTTGACTCAATAGTTCCTTTGTACACACTCTGTCAGATATAAGGTTTTATTGCTGCTTCAAAGCAAACAAGACTGAGAGTCTACAGCCAGGCTAACGTCTCTGTGAAGATGTACTTCGGCACAGTGGTGCTTCGAGCTAAATGCTAACATCAGCATGCTGACATGCTAACAATGACAACGTTAATGTGCTCATGTATAGCAGGTGCAATGTTTACCATATTTAGCATCATTAATGTTAGTATGCTAACATCTGGGATTCGACAGTGAGCACATGGCAAGCAACTGGAAGAACAGCAAAGTTTATGTTTTTTCTTGTTTTCACAAGGCTAAGGGCGTCTTGTTTTACACTTCAGTGTGTGTTAAATGAATTAATCAGTGCTTCAAAAAAATTTGACAAGCAATACGGAGGCCAGCAATAGCTCAAGCTCAAGGATTCATCAATACAGCCTGTCTGTGACTTGACTTCAAACTTGGCAGCAGGTTTTGCCATGTTTTATGTTATTTTACTGTATATTTCATAGATTAACCTGTTAAAACTCAGCGTTAGCATGCTGCAGGGCTAATGTGGCTACAACCACAAGCTGGGGCATTATTGAAATAATGTTGTAGCATTAAGGGACAGTCAAGAGAAACTGTGTAAGCTCCATTTGAAGCCACATAAATAACGAGAGTAGACGGATGGATGCTGGACGCTGGTTTTTCATGTTACTTTTTGTGAGAGATCATACTGTGGTGTGAGCTTTGTTGTTGTATGTTGTTCTGCTCCGTGATCCCTGTCACCAGTGTGTGTGTTTATGTGTGGCTGCTGTATGTAGTTTTACTTGATAAACAAGCCCTGAAGGTGACAATATAGCTATGTATGAGAAAGAAACGGTCAGACTGCAACATTGTGTAACTATGACTAGCACCCAGCAGCTAGCCTGCTCAGACCACACACCTACCCAGTGAGGTGAGATCCACAGATAACATTACACTTTGTTTTACTGCACCCATATAGACATAGGGGAAATAACATCACTGGGACAACCTGATTGTTTTGCACATATTTGGTCACAAACCAAAGCAACAGGCTGACATTTTAACCTGATAATGGCACTAGATAGAAAGTCAGAGAATCACCCAGAGGGGAACATGGATATCTCTTTGTGGCAATCTGTCCAACAGTTGTTGAGACATCTCACCACAAACCACGAATGTAAACCTCATTGGAGGTGCCAGAGGTAACGACAGAGGATTTCAAAGATGGAAGGATTCCTCCTCCATGGCAATCCATCCAATAGTTAAGAGTTATATTTAAGTCTAAACCAAAATGGTGGACTGACTGTCCAACTGACTGCATGGCTGAAAACTGTTTTTGTATTGCATATCTCTTTCAGTCAAACAAATATCAACCGTACACGTATCCACCTCGCCCGAAATATCATGACTCATAATATTCTGACCTAAAAGTCTGGCAAACATTATCCTTGAATCTACACAATCAACAATGGCTAGTCAACACTAAGTCCTGTCTCAGCATCCTCCTGCACAATCCCCCTGTTGTTTGACTGGCCCAGGATGTATCTCTGAGCTCATAGAGAGGAAACATTCATGACCACAAAGCAGCGTCTGTGTTGCTAGATGTCAGAGCAACCCACCACTTCCACTGCAGCCAAGGCGATTGATCTCATAGCTTTAAACTGCATAGAAATGGATATGTAACCGCTTTTGTTCCTATATGGCAGCTTCTCTGATGGATAGGTATGAGATCATGAGCTGGTTGTCAGTTTGATAGCTGGGACAAAGTTCAATTCTTGCATTAGCTGAAAAGAAATAATGATATGAAAAAGCCACTTCACTGAATTTCATCATTCAACTCCTCACAGTATTACAATATTATGTCAGCTTAGCCCACATAACTAGGCGCAGCAGGCCTGTCAAGCTTTGGATTTCTTTAAAGTTAAAGTGGTGTGCATGGGGCTGCAGTGACAGCGATATGCGCCATTCAAAAGTGTGAAGTCCCTTCTTTTTTAGCCCAAAACACAAGAGCAAAAGTGTAAGGAGTGGATTAAAGTGGGTTTTTATCTGCTCTAATGCAAATTATGCTGTTTGAAGAGACAAACAAAGATGTACGCTAAGCAGCCAAAAATTTTAGGTAAGAACAACATAACAGTCTGATTTAGTCTTTTAGCATGGTGTCACATGTACAGCCATTAAGCGCATTTTACAGAACTCTTATTTTAATACAGAAACATTCAGAATATCAGAAACATTACAGTTTTCAACCAACTTACAGAGCTGATGTTGGCTAGTTAGCTACAGCTAATAAGAAAGTTGCCATGTTGCTAAGTTGCATCTTTTGCACATGCATTTTCATTATTTTCAATGGTGACAATGTCGCTGCAATGTACCTATTTCTCTGGGTCCGCAGCGCACAGAGATGGAAAAACACGTGACTAAAATTAGCCAATCAGCTCGAATGGACTTTCTGCACAATTTCTGTCCAAGGACATCACAGCATGCAGTTGAAAGGTCAGACAAATGGAAGATGGAAGAGCAGCTAATTATACACATTCAGGGATACTGGAGCTGTACAGCCTGTCAAGTTCTTACTATTTTTTAACAACAAAATAAAGAACAATGCCTGGAGATACATTATCAACCCAGAAGCAGAACAGTTAAAGGCTGTGCTAGCTAGCATATCATCATGCTAACCAGTGTGTACCAGGGTATCCAGCTCTTCTCTGTCCTGCTTTGTAATGGCAACCTCCCAAGCACCTCGGATAAAAAGACGAAAGCAGCACGGAACACCTGAACGGCCCCTTAGGCTGCTTTTGTCTTCTTCTCTCTGAAATCAAGGACCCACTGCTTCAAAAATTACCATTAATACTGAGCCTTTGGCTAAGGCTCAGTTGTTTTTTTTTACGAAAAAATAAAACAACTGACCCTTCACATTTCCCAGAAGTCTGGAAACCGATTTGCTAACCCTACAAAATACTGGATTCTCTCTACAGCAGAGGTGGTGAAGGAATTTTTGGTGGCATTCCTCTGAGCTGTCCTGACACTTTTTCCACACAGAAAAGGGACTCGCGTTGATTATTTATAGATGAAGTTCAACCCCTTTGACTGGGTAGGATGATGACACTGACAGTTTTTCCTCCCTCTGTCCTGTTGCTCTTTTGCTTCTTCAGCTGGACTAAAAAGTTGAGAGCTAAGAGATATATATTTGTCACAGACAGAACCTGTGCAGCTATGTATGAGTCACCTGTGGCTGTTGGTCATGACCAGACTGTCTGGCTGTCCGCTGGGCTCCTCACTCTCTCGGCTCATCAGCCTCTCCTGGCGTGCCCTGCGCCTCCTCTCGCGGGCCGCCTCCTCCTCATCATCATCATTTCTCGCCATCCTGAGGGAGACAAAAGAAGAAAGAAAGAAAAAAAGGTCAGGAAACAACAAGAGACATTTTCTTCTTTTTTTCCCCCCAACTTTCAACCCTTCATCTTCTCCCCTTCCTCAATTTAGTTTCACGGTTAGAAACTTCAAAGGGAACGATTCTTTAAATTGGACTGTAATCATCACAGTGACCAAACCTGGAGGATTTGTCCGAAGTTTTTTTTTTTTCCTTCTCTCCTATCAAGCTGACCTGTCAGCTGTGCAACAACCAATACTTCTTATCATGGCTGCAGTTTTCACGAGCTGATAAAAACTCAGTCTGGAGACACGGCTTGGCTGAGGATAAGAGAGAGCCAGAGAAACAGTGCTTGCACTGGTCTGGTCAGTGTTGGAACAGAGCAAACTGGAGAAGTGTGTGCGCATGAGTGAGCAAACAACCACTAGCCTTTAAAGTTTATGTTTTTACAAGGAATGTAATACCACATAAAACCTGAAAATCACATTTTTCTTGAGTTAACAAAGTAAAGTTAAAAAAAAAAAACTTGTGTCAAAACTACTTTGTGCTTACATAAGTGAAGTAGCTTTGTTTTAAGGATATTGCTTCTTCTTTTAATAAAATTCAAGACACAAGGACTCATCTCAACACAAATATTACTTTTCCATTTAAAAGGAACTGTTATAAAGTTTTGGAAGTGCACTTATTTGCTTTCTTGCAGAAAGTTATAAGATCTATACCACTTTCTAGACTTTTCTCTTTGCTAAATATAACGAAAAAATTGGTAAGATTAGCTTGGCAGGAAGACTGGAAGCAGGGACAAAAAGCCAGCAATGGCTCTGCCAACAAGTAAAACAAACCGAATGTATTAAGTCTTAAACAAACAAACGAATTAACACACTATATCTTGTGTGTTTACTTTTTGACAGCCAAGCTAGCTATTTCCAAGTTGCCAGTGTTTACGCTAAGTTAAGCTCGCTGGCCGCTGTAAGTGCTGGTGCAATCCATTTGAAATGGGAAGTGTGAATGTCTAAGGTCCAAGTTGGAAATCTGAACTTGAACGCCCCTTGAAGTCAGATTTTCAACTCGAAAAGTTGCTTGAACCTCAGGAACCCCAACCTCAAAATCCAAGATGGCCGCTTTGCGCATCAACTGTAGTGAAAGTTGTTTCTCATTAGTCATACTCACAGTACTGTCCGGGTTCTACCTGTGGACATGTTGCATTGGTGTTTGCATGTACAAAATATTGTGTAATGTGTTGTTATCCAGCACAAAAAAGTTTTTTTTTCTGTACTGGAAGGCAGCCAACTCGGGTGTGACATCATTCCTTGCTCTAACTCCCAACGTCCGAGGCAAATAGAACGTACCATGTGTGTTTAACAGACAGATATGAGAGTGGTATCTATCTTCTTATCTTATTCTTAGCAAGAAGGTGAAAATTTTTACTTTCTTGAATGACATTTAAAAAAAGAAGTAAAAAAGTAAAGCAAACTTGAAAATGTCTTGATGCTAAAAACAGGTGGATGAATCTTCGAGATACCACTCCTTTTTTTTTGGGTGCATGTATATAATTAGAAGAAAAAACTGAAGCGTGAACAGTGTGATACACGGTTCCCCTTTGGTTATGTATTTTTCTCATGCATAACTGGTCAAGCATTCGGGAGATGAATCAAGGTCACATCGGGTCATGACTAAATTATCGTGGGTAGACATCAGATTTTTGCTTTAAAAACTTAGAATTTGACTTTCCTGTCTCTCCACTTCACCCTGCCATTAACAGGAATAAATCCAAAACAACGCCAAGATCTACAAACCGCCCATATCCTTAATAGAGCAAAATCCAAAGCAGACATGCAGTGGATTATGCATGTCTTTATTAAATGCAGT
Source organism: Lutjanus campechanus (assembly GCA_027495735.1). NCBI lineage: Eukaryota > Metazoa > Chordata > Actinopteri > Lutjaniformes > Lutjanidae > Lutjanus > Lutjanus campechanus. Next base: position 5,411 of record JAJHUR010085616.1, read on the forward strand.
GGTTTAAGTAAAGGGTGCGGCAACGTGCAGTCATCAACACAACTCCATTGTTCAGAATCTAGTTGGCTGGTAAGCTACTGTATATTTATGTGCTTAAATTTGACTGAAAGCGACATGTTGAGGCCGTTTCTCTGGGGCCGGTCCAAAGTCAGTCTGGGAAAATCAGGAAATCTAACTGAAGTAGAAGCAGACAGGTTTAGGGAAAGAGGTTACACCCAAAAAGTAAAGTATATTTGATATGGTTAATGAAAGCATCATAAAGTGAGGATATCTAACAGTTCAATACTACCAGAGACAGAATTCTCCCAAACTGTAATGTTTCTGGCCACCTGACATCTATGAACTCAGTTCCATGCTTGATCTGTGTTGCCCCGGCTGACCTTTACACTCCCACTGCTTACCACATGCCCAGCTACCTAACATCACAGCGCACAGCCTTTGAGGTCAGCCAGCGAAGCGCGCTATTGCATGTTAATGGCAACATGCGTGGTGAGCCGAGCTAAAGCTACTTGGGTTTATGCTGGATTTTACAGCTCGTGAACAACAGTTTCCTTCTTCCTTTCCTTCCCCTCTGCTGCCCCCCCCCTGCTCACACGCCTCCCATTTCTGTCCATCAGATGAGGAATGTTGTCATAACAGAACAGATAAATCTGTTAACGCCCAAGCTGGACTTATGGGAGGGTGACATCAGTGACGTCAGCCAATGCTTTACACATGTGCGTGTGTGTGCTTAGTTCTGATAATTCAGCATCTTTAAGCTTCAGTCTTAAAGGGACAGGGACAAAGTACATATTTTTCTCGGATATAATGGAACTAAATGGCTTTTTGGGGTGTTTTCATGGATTTGAGGAGTATGGTGTGTGGGACATAGTTTTGACATACAGTGGTGTTTTGACACATCATCTAACCTACTGTATGTATCTCAAACATAGCGTTTGCTTCGCCTTATCAATGTGTATGCATGTGTTCTGCCTTATTTTTTCTTCTCCTCATTTTTTCCCTTTTTTTGTGTGTGTGTATTTGTGTTTCCTTATTAGGCATTTTTAAATGTGCACAGTATATCAATACTGTTGTTTAGATTTAATGTTTGAAAAACTTTCATGTATAAATTTATGTGTAAATGTGTACGTCTGCGTTTTTATGTCCACTGACCTGATGGGACGAGGGGTGGGAATGAGAAGGGAGATTTAAAATAGGGGATGTCACAAATGTCTCTAGTACTTACTGTTTGGAATGGAACAATCAAAATTATGTGTATCAAAAATGAACACCAGCAACTGAAGCCACAAGTTACAGTGACAACATGTAATGGTAATAGCTAGAATTGTGGATGCTAAAATGTAGTTTAACAAAGCACAAGTGGACGAAAGTCATAAAGTCAGCAAATTAAGTTATTAGCAATAACTATATTAAGTTGACAAAAATTAGCTCACGTTAGCCACAATGAGCTACTGTAGAACCATGACAGTGCAACATAGTGGACTTCATGGAAGAGCACCTGTGCCCTCTGTAGATATAAATTGCTCATTCAAATGTAATGAAAACACAAGGTTTCTTATGTTCAGGTGATTATACACTAATGGAAACATACTTATGAGCATTAGATTCCATTTCTCCCACATTTTGACAATAAATCCATGTAAATCTCACACACCGGACCGTTAAGTTTGTAAACATTAGCTAACGTTAGCCACAATGAGATACCGCTCATACCAGCTGTAGCAGGTGTCTTTTATTGATTAAGATTTAGACTTTTTATTTCTAAGAGAATGTGTTATTTTGTCTTTCAAACGTTAAATAGCCTCACTTTTCCTTTTCTCTACAAATCTTAGTTCTTTTCCTTTTCATTCATATTCTGTCAAGTTCAATTGAGCCCCCTTGCAGCAGAAAACATGTTAACTCTTATTTAAAATGCCAGAGTGATATGTTGTTTCTGTGGAAAAAAAAAAAAAAAAGAAATTGCGAAACTACTGCCTTAACTCCCAAAGGACTGCTACACCATCCCAGAAACAGCCCCAAATGTCATGAGAAAGAGAAAACGACAACAGCTAAAAATGGAACAAAAGAGTCCTCGGTGGCGGCAGCGACAGCGACAATCTCAGGGTTAAAGATTCCTCAGTAGGAGAGAAGAACAAACTCCTAAAAGCTGAATTAGCATTCCTGTCAATCACAGCCTTGGCTAGAGATGCATACACACACACACACACACACACACACACACACACACACACACACACACACACACACACACACACACACACACACACAAGCAAAGCCCTGATTTAATATCCCTTTCCTTACCTAGGCCCCAAACTCTATCAGCATACTGACACAGAAATATGGGGAGAGGTGGAAGGAAAAAAAAAAAAAGAAAAAGAGCAAGTGAAATGGAGAGTGAGGATAAAGAGGAGAAGTGGGAAATGAAAAACGGGAACGGAAAAGGGCGTGCGCGATAATGGAAAAAGGAGTAATCTGCAGATTTTATCATAGACGACACCTTTTCCTGCACAGAATGATGTGTAGCCGCGGTTATAAACCTCAGGTGTGAACGTCTGTCAGAATATAGTATGCAACAGATGCCCTTTTCTTAGGTGGCCATGTACAGTACTAACTGACAGCCCATACCTACCCCTGCACATGTGTGATTCAGCTGAAAAGGAAATTAAAACTCTTGTTACACATGAGCATAAATTCCTCATGTTCTTGCTTTTCTTGGTGCAGTAAAGCTGATATAAGCAGGATTCTGCACTCGCAAAGTAACTGTCGTGTCGTGGATAGCACAGGCACACAAAACATCGCCATCAGCGAGCCTATTAGGGAGAAATATGTCCAAATATTTTCTTTACAGCGAAATATCTCAGAAATGTCAGTGAAAACAATTTGGGAAAAGCCCATGAGAAAAGACTTCTTCACCCCTCCTCGAGAGGAGAGGGACGGAGGGAGGGAGAAGAGTAACGAGGGAGATAGAAAGAAAAGAAAAGCTGCTGTGAACAGAGGGGAGGGGAGAGAAGGAAGGGATGGAGAGCTGGAGGGAGAGGGAAAAGAGGGTGGGGGCTTTGCTTACGCTGTCAGAAATGCTGACCCATTCCCACGCTGGCCTCTCTGGACTATTTCCCTTCCTACTGCCGGCCCAAAGAACCACAACGTACCCCGTCTGTCTCCCTTCCCCGCCCTGCGCTCTGCTGGGCCGGCTCCAAGAATACACAATGTTGGCCGTGACAGAATTCCCCTAGACTGCATTTATTCTTACTCACTGATGAATGAGGCAGTATAGTATGCATATAAAACAGAAATATCGGGCGTTAGTCCCTTGTGTAATCGCTGCAACTCATCTCCAACTACTCATGCCCACACAGTATGTTCTGGCCCTGTGCTACAATTTTGGTGTCTCATCTTTAAAGCTCTCATGAAGTCAAGTAAATCGATGTTTAAGTGTTTCATCATATACATATTGTGCTATACATCACCTATATGCCAGTACCTGATCCAACAATCACAAAAAAGGCAGTTTTGTGGATGTGTTTGTGTTATTTTTAATGTTATCTCCAATCAATGTCTGTGATAAGTCCCTCCCTACCTGCAGGAATCATGCAATAAGCTGTTTCATGGGAACTTAAAAACAATCTCTGAATGCCTGAACAAAACTATTGACCCATGCACCTTTATTGCCATCTTTGAGGCCCCTCCAGACCCCCCATTCTGTGTAAGTCTGATACCGTCTGTAATGCTTTTGCAACTTTACTTGCCAGACGCCTAATTTTACCTCACTGGATCAAACACTTGCTGCACTTTCATAAGTTAGGGAAAATTAAATACTCATTAAGGGGCTCCACAAAGACCTTTCTTTTAATTAAGTATGGAATCCCTTTCTTAAAGAGAAAATCTGACTGACCCTTCCTTAGTCCTGCCCCCTTTCTGATCTGTGTTTCAATAACAGTTGAGGAACCTTTGAAGTTCCATCAACTCTCTCCTCTCCTTTTTCCTGTTATTAGATATGTTATGTGCTTGGTTCGTCTATGTTGTAAAGAAAGCAAAATTTTGAAGATGGCTAAAAGATGTTGCTGTGGGATCTGGGAACCAGCTAGTTGATCTACATCAATCATTAGCTAGCCTTTTGATAACAACAGCTAGCAAGTTAGTTCGTGTTTTAATAATAATAATAATAATGCATTTTATTTATAGGCGCCTTTCAAGACTCTCAAGGTCACCTTACAATAAAACAGTTAAAATACAGTTAAAACAATAAAACAATGCAAATACAAAATGAGCAACAACAAAGAACAACAACCATAAAATTAGAGATATATTATTATTATTACTAACATAAGTCAGCTGAAGATGTGAACCTACATGCTGGTTTTACTGGAAAAGGAGAAACTTGATGAGGTACCACACTTGCAAAACTGTCATTGGAGCACAGAGCAAAAAGGGGCAGGACTAAGGAAAGGTCAATTGTGTCACATAATATAATATAGTAGTGCTAAAAATTTCACTGTGGAAAAAAATTGCTACCTGTACTTAAATGTGCTTGTATGTGTTGAAAAAAAACACCAAACTTTGAAGATGGTTGACAGATGTTGCTGGGAGACCTATAAAAGTGGCATATATAGTCGCATCTTAAGTGTGATAATATTAGCAAAACACTAGCTTACTAGCTAACCTACATTAATCATACCTACATCTTTTAACTATCTTCAAAATCTGTTTTTCTTAGATGAGTCGCGCATGAGTACAGTAAACAGGAAAGCAAAAAGTTGACTGAGGTTCTGCCGGGTACCAAGGTCGCTCAACTGTTAGTGGAACACTGAGAACATAGGGGCGGGACTTAAGAAGGGTCAGAATTAGCCACACTCCCTTAATACAGTTCTATGTCCTGACATATTTTTGTTTCTTCTTTGTTTCGTTTTCTTCATAAAAAAAAACAAAAAAACAGAAATATCAAATTGTACTCTCTTGTGGAGACTAAGATTGGACTTAAAAGATCTGCAGCAATAGCTGAACTCCTTTCCAAGCAAAGAGCTGACATACGTGGCTCTCCCTCCCTGCCTCTATCTCTTCATCTGTATCTGCTGCTCTCTTCCTGTCAGAACCAAAGGTTTACGATACAGGACCAGGTCATGTTTGGAGCGGTCCATTCACCCAGGGCGGGGATTGTTTGGCATGGCTCATTCACGGAGGATGGGTGTTATTTCCTCGGCCCTTCCTGGTCTCTCGGGGGGGAGGGGCCAGCACAGATGTTTCAGAATGAAGAGGAGGAAGAGGAGGATGGTGGAGAGAGACAGAAAGAGGAACTGGAGCAGAAGGATGAGGATTTGCAAAATGGAAGTAGAAGATCAAAAGAGAGAAGCAAGGGGAAGATGAGAAGAAGGAAGATGTAAAAGTGAGAGAAGAAAGTGGAGAAGAATAAGAGAACAAAGGGCTGAAAATGAAAGTGGAAGAAGCATGAGGCAGGGGGAGGATGAGAGAGGGGAAGCCGAGATGGCAGGAGGAGGACGAAGGAGAAGAAAGACAGTGACACTCAGGGGAGAAGAAGGAGGAGGAAGAGGAGATGAAGTATGACAAGAAAGGAGGAGGAGAGAGAGAGAAATAGCAAAAATATACACTTCCCAAAAAGGACATCAAAGACGAAATGCAAAGTCTTTTCCAAAATCAACAGTGTACATTTAACCAAGCCTTAAATAAGTTACATTCAACATAAAAAGTTATGGTTATTTGCTTTTTTGACGAGATTGATAGCACTCTCATGTCATGTAAATATGAACCTACAATTACAGAGACGATTAGCTTAGCATAAAGACTGAAAGAAGATGATTTAAACTGCACAACAAGTCGGTGGTTCTAGTGAAGGTTATGCAAGGGACTATTCTTCTTGGCTGGGTGCATTAACTTAAGTTTTATTGATCGTCTTATCGAACTCACAGCAAGACAGCAATTAAAAGTATTTCCCAAAATGTCAAACTGTTCCTTTAACTGTCCAACATATAACAGTGATGACTCACCATTGTGGTCGTGCAGAATATTTGCAATGTGTAAATATTCTGGTCAGGCTAAGCTTGGAAAGATGACTATGTTTACATGCAAACTAATTTTCCACTATTATTCCAAATATGATACGGATCATGTAAACAGCACAGTCCGCTTGGATAAACCGAATTTGGCCTTGAAATCTGGACATAGCATTTCTTGATTAAAACAAGTGGAATATGTTATTCAGGTTTCAGGAGCATGTTTTCAACATGTTTATAGCTTCATTCTGTGGATACACCTGAATCCGAATACGGAAAAAGTCAACTTCATGATTACCAAGTTAAAAAGTTTGCATCTACCTTCATCAATCACTGATTTAATGCCCCAAGATTATTCTGTAGCTTTACTGTCAAGTTTCCATTTCCAATGGAAAACAGAATCTTTGGATATATAAAACCTTTTGATCAGTTTCTGATTTTTTATTATTCCTCAGTTAAAGGGGAGGTAGTGGTGGGTTTCAGACAGCTTAGAACTAAAAGAAACTAAAAATATAAAGAGAGATAGATGCAAAGTATAGTATTAGGGAGTGGAAATATTAAGGTATATGCCAATATTAAACCACTTTGATGTTTTGTAGACACAACAACTGATTGCCAGTGAAAATTAGGTTAGAAAAAAAAAAACATTTGCTGATTTAATGTGACTTTCATTATAAATCACGCCCACTTGTGGTCTGGTTGATCCTGCCACTAGCGTATGATTGTCTCAAAGATTAAGTCATGCAAGTCTAAGTACACATGGCTGGTACGGGGGAAACTGCAAATGGATCATTAAATCAGTTATGGTTCTTTCCAAATACAGATACAGACAGAGATAATTTTGTTGGCTGAACAGATGCAGATACAAATAATGCAGTCTCTGTGCACCTTTAGCACAGTCGGAATATGTGTCTTAATTAGGGTTTCTGCCACAGTTTGACACACAGTCTCTTGCCTGTTCATGATCTTACAGCTTATCAAGAATGTAAGCCAAAGAGCAGAACATGAAGGGTGGGTTTATTATGATAGAACCTGATTTACTAAAGGAAAAACAGCATAAAGGACTGGTCAGTTTGTAATTAATATCCAACATACATACACACTAAAATCAAAAAAGTAAGTATCGTAAAACAATATCAACGTTATCCTCGTCCATTGCGATGTTTCACTATGGACACAATTGTCATATACAAATCGTGTAGACATCAACCAGCCCTAGTTTGCAAGGCTGAGACAGAGAGAGATACATGCACAAAAGAAAAGCCCACACACCTACTTTTGGACATTATGAAAGGCTTGGATATCAACAGGTTTTTGGAAATATGCAAATATCCAACTGTTTCAAGAAGGTGACTGAAAGAGGGAGGCTGTGTTCGCAGGGTCGAACAAGCTCCCCACTGCTGGAAAAAATCCTATTTTAACGCAAAGAAGCACAATGGCTCAAGCGGCTCCAACCGTTTCACTTTTCTATAGAAAACGGAATATTTTGTGGATGCAAATGTAGTCAATGAACTGCTCCAGCTGCATGTAGCAGGGAGTAACAACAGCTTTTTTTTTTGTGAACTATTCGTACTATCGCTGTTACAAAAGACGACTATTTTTAGCTGGAGCAGATACCCTCTGGTCACTGAATTGACTGGGAAAATTCCACATCCGTGAGCTCTCTTTGGGGGGGGGGGGGGGGGGCAGTCAAGACATTCCTGTGAGACCGTGTGTTTCATTGAACAGAGACGTACAGAAACATTGATGAGAAGCATGGATACAGTGTGAGAAACCTCAGCAGAGCAGAAAACTATGTGTGTATGGCTTCACTGAATAGAATGAGAAGTGAATTGAATCCCATTGTGCACCTCTATGTCAACAATCATTTTCTTACAACTATAACTGAGGCTGATGTAAGACAGAACATGGAAGACTTGGCTGTTCTCCCTACACACACACACACACACACACACACACACACACACACACACACACACACACTTAAGCACATGCACTCAGTTGTAGTTCAGTTGTAGAAAAGTGAATGGAGCTTGTCAAACCTTCATCACCTGATGCTGATCCAAACACACATGCACACTTAAGTGAACACTGCATGCACTCACATTCACCCCTATTCACACACAATCACAATCACACACACATCCACACAAGGGCCCGACTGATACTGGATTTTTGGGGCCAATGTCAATACAGATATTAGGGAGTAAACGTTCATTCAGATGTTGATATATTGGCAGAAACTCTCTACCAAATATACAGAATACAAACAGAAAAACACAGTGACTCCTCAAAAGTTGTGAATACTTATGACAAAGATGCTGCATGTAACAGAGGCAGGATATTTTACAGTAAATGTTTGCAGGTGTTTCTTAACAGTTGTAAGCAACTATAAATAAAAACAAACAGAAATAGAGCAAAACATATGTATATATCAAACCTGCATTAAGAAAGAAGCATCAAATATACATACGATGGATACTTTTTCAGTACTTTTTACACTGTAAAAACCCCTCATAATAATTTGAGGCAACCGCTTTCACTTGATTTTTGAGTTTTGAATCAAACTCAAACTCTTAAGTTTTGAAATCACCAATCATCATGACTTCCTGTGAATTCCACCAATCACAGCAGTACACCATGCAAATGTTACACACGCACATCTCAATGAACCAACTCAATGTTTCATTATTCATTTTTTTGTTTTTTTTATTTTGCTATTCTGTTATTTACATTTTCAATGCTCTGTGCACTTTTATATTTTATAATTTAGTTCTTGCTGTTCTGACTGAGCTTGAGCTCCACAATATTTGTAGTCCTGAGGTTACTTCGAACACTCAGAACAGAGAGCGGTTTTATTCTCCCTGGAACAAGTTGCCTTTGATTTTTAATGAACTTGGTCCTGCTATTTCAGTACAAAAAAATGCCTAAAAAC
>JAJHUR010085617.1:0-17068 GCA_027495735.1 Lutjanus campechanus
AAGAGAGAGAGCGTGTGTGTGTGTGTGTGTGTGTGTGTGTGTGTGTGTGTGTGTGTGGCCCAGATGATGAATATTTATTGTCTTTACGCTTTTCAAGCTACTTCCTGGTGATGGAAGGAAACATTGTGTCGACTGATGCTTCACCATCTGGATGTTTAGATGTTGGCTGTTAGATGCTACAACATATGGACACACACACTCGCACACACACACTCGACACACACATACACACACGCACAGGAGCCGGCTCTGCGATCCAGAAGCATATGGTTCTTTGAGATAGAGTGGAGACAGACTGGGCCATTCTGTTGGATAGCACCGAGGGCCTCAACATTGTTAGAAGTGCTGCCAAACTAACTTCACCACACACACACACACACACTCACACACACACACGGTCTCGCCTCACTAGCTGCTTTGCTATTTGTTTCAATGGGAAGTGAAAGGCGGCGTTCATTTCTGCAGGAGCGGCGTCTGAGTTTAACGGTGTGAAATGAAAATGAAGATACCTGTGAACTATATCACTGCACGGCTTATTCAGCAACATTTGGACTTCGGCTGGTCTTTGTTCATTAGACACTCGCGGCATCGGTGGCTTTTTGTCTGTTTGGTTGTCTCATTATGAAGATTACTCCCCAAATTGATTTTGTCCTTTATCTGCTCAGTTAAAAAGTCCCTTTATTTTAGAGCCTGGCGAGTCTATAAGCATTAATGTTATCGTTATGAGAGGAAAAACTGAGGCCCTCTGCTCGTATTATCACAAATTAAAATGTCTTTAGTTTAATTCATGCCCTGATGAAGGGTTCTATTTAAACTCAGGCGCGGCTCCAGCTTTTTGTTAGTATTCCAGGCAAGTAATATGCTTTTCTCTCTGATAGATTATACGAGATTTCTGGCAGTTTCTGTGAATTAATTATGTTTAATTAACATTGCCATCGCTTCGATCCACAGGTTTTTCTATAGAAGGTTCTGGATCATTTCATTTAGGTGGAACAGAGTTGGTGCCAGTATTTATAGCATCATTGTGAGGGTTAAGATTATTTGAAAGTACTACCTTTCAAATATATATGATCCCTATTATGAAGAGATGACTAATAAATTAATACATTATAATTGCTTTTGCAATTGCTATCTTGAGGCAGCAGTAGGAATGTGACGGTAAGGATTTCTTCTTACCGCCGTGATGAAGCAACATATTCCTGCAGGAATATGTTAAGAATTTGCATTTTAGTGGACTTAATTGAAGCATATTGTTATACACGAAGCGTGGCTCCCTTAAGGAATAGGGTGGTGTATAATTTGCATGAGGCAGAGCAAGCAGCAGACTACCGTTGCTGCTCATAGCAGAACAGAAAGTTGTCATTGTGGCAGTAAATGTACAGTTCAGGTTACAGTGTGTCAGTTAATAAATGCAGCAGCTTCTTAAGACCAAGAAAAGTCTTGTCTGTTGCTTCATTCTTGCAGGGAAAAGTGACATAGTTAGCCCCAAGGTAAGCTCAGCAGAAAAGGCGAACATTAAGCTAATGCTAACGCTAGTAATCGTATCCCTTTCAGCCTTGAGCTGCAGCGTCTTTTTGGAGACATTGTGAAATGAATTCATGATGATAAATCCAACGCAGAATGTCTTCTGTGATTATTTATCATTTTTGTTGAAAACAGTTGTTGTTGCCGCCCATTCGCAATCCCCTGGGAACCTAAATTGGATGTTTTAGCTTGCTTTTTTTGAGGAAAGAAACCCAGAAAACAAAATGATGTATTAATTGATAATGAAACTAAAAACCTACTATTCTTAATGATATTTCTGACGACTAAATTCCCTGTTGATTTAACAGAAATTTAAATTTTGACTAGTCAACTTGTCTACTGTGCTGATTTTGAGAGGTGCAGGCTTCAAATTATACACTGGCTTTCGGGGGAACCTTAGTTTCTGTCAATAACATTTCACTGGGGCTAAATAACAAGAACGTAAGGTTTCAAAATGAAAGACGACATTATTAATCAAGAGAGAAAAACAAGAAATGATCAGGAGACACACCTCTTCATGAATCATAGCCTGCATCACACATTGGTCAGCAAAAAGAGAAAAAAGAAACTTCTTGCTCTGTTTTAAAGGATTTTAAAGCTTTTGGTGTCAGGTATCAACATCATTATCTGAGTTTTGTGAGTGGAAACGAATGCAAAGAGTTCTCGACTCAAAATTAACTCACTGAGACTTTTTTTTACATGGGACAACTTAAAGGAAGCAGCTGTTTTGCGGCTCTCATCTCTCTGTCGCACTGTCCCTTCACTTCCCTGTCGTTTCCCTTCTGTCTGTGGGTTTTAATACTCGTGGAGAATGAAATTAGGGCCGTAAATTCTATTTACAGCTACAAAAAGCAAGCAGGACTGGAATTAAGTGGCGTGTTCTCTCTGTCTGTCTGTTAATCACCAATAAACACACAGCACTGGCATATTTTCACTATTAGTATTTATTTCAGGAATTTCAGGAAGCTCCCCCCAAAATTTCTCAAAATAGGTTTCCAGGGGAGCTCACATCCGTCTCAGGGGAGCCGAGTCCCCCTGTAGCTCCCCCGTAATTTGAACCATGAGGAGACGACATCTCTGTCCCACTTGCCACTTTGCTGGTTTACATCTGGACATTTGCCAGTACATTAATATAATATTAATAATTAGTTTAACTGTATTTCTGTATTTTGATGAATCATGCACATCCCAAACTCTATTTTATGATAAAAGAATGGAGTAACTGTACTAATTAGTGTTAAAACAAAAGTATCTTGCATTATTTGGATAGTTTCTCTGTTTATTATTACTTAAACATCCCTTTAAATTGCTTCACTCCATTTTGAAACTGCATCCAGATCCATAAATGTTTTTTAGAAACTTCAATCATCATGTTTTTACTGCCAGACTCCTCTTGGTTTATTGTACTTTGGGGCCCCACCCTGTTACCACCACCCACACACTGTCACAGCAGCACAGACTTAACGGCAGAAAAAAGTCTTTCTCAACTTTATTACCTCTCGGTGACAATTTAACCACTATCACTTCTTTTAAAAATAGCGTCACATTAAACTTCAGGGACTGTGGGAAAACTGGAAGATTACAAGAACAGATGGACTAAAAACTATTAAAATATAAAAGCAGAATATAAGCAGCAAGTTGTGGTTGAATGTAGACGTGCAAACAATTATTTTATATTAGGATTATATTGAGGAAAAGTCTGTGTTGTTGCTCTTAACCTCCTGAGGAGGAGTTGAGAATGGGAACCTGAAATATTTGCCTCCGCAGAGAGTAATCAGTCATGAGTATGTCACCTGGTTTTGACCTGTAACCTGAGAGCAGCCCTCGGGCCAGTCATTGATTACTTCTCAGCAAACCGAAGCTGAGATATCAGATGACCAATGATCCCAAACTCGCCCGAACTGATTCATTTTTTCTGTCTCTTTTAGGAGTCTGAGGTGGTTGATGTCACCAGAGATCAACAGGCCTGAACACTGAACAGGTAAGGGCTTTTATTTTGAAATCGTTCCCTTTTTAAACTATTTTTCTTTCTTGCAAAACTTTCTCTTTCACCCTTTTCACATATAATTTGTCAAGCTGCCCCTCCCCCGCTGTCATTAGGAAGCATTGTGTGTTCCCATGGATGCCATTGGCTGTTTATTTTGGCGGCTGCGGCTTCTTGTGTGTGTGTTTTCGTGCGTGTTATGTGGGGGCAGGGGGCTGGGTTAAGGGGTTAATTGGAGGCTTCAGGCCGTTTTTAAGAAATGAATTCTCGCTGCTGCCCCTCACACGCACACTCTTCTCACATATCAGCCAATTACTGACACTCCGCACACACCCCTCTGTCTCTCATTATACTGCTTTTCTTCTTTTATTTGAACTCCCTGATGCCGTTGAGGCAGCTGTCTTTGAGCTGAAGCGTTAATACACAAACACAACCAGCATTTTATTCTTCTGATATTGTGGTAAAAAGTTTTGAGGTGCTTGTAGTCGACAAAATTACAGGTTTCAAGACAAAGAAGACTTTTTCGGCCCTTTTAAGAAGGTTTAGACCTTAAAAACGTGCAAACTTTCCCAAAATACGTCCTCACTTCATCGTCTAAAACTCAAAATCTGTCCTCGCAAAGACAATTCAAGAGAGCGCACACACACACTGGGGCTATAACTCATGTAGGATGGGGATTTAGGAAGTTAAGCTTCAAGTTATGTACACGTAAATCTCAGGGATTAACAGTAAGACCTTTGTTTATGCACAAAAACACATTAGAGGTCTTCAGGTCAGACCCACCAGAACTTCAAGGACGTGTCCCGACCTGAACTGGTCTTGCGTCCACATTATTCTCGTTGACCTTGATTCTGGGTGGCATCCAGCATTGTTATTACAAAATCTTACTCCCACAGGACCTGAAAGCACGGCAATAATAACCAGTTTCTGACTAATTTTGATTGTCGTTGAAGACGTGTCTCTTTCCTCTAGAGTTGTCCCTGTTGACTTGGTGTCAGCCGTGTTGGTTACTGAGTTTTAGTGAGCCAGAAGAGTGAGCCAGCCCCAGTCAAGTTTACTGTAAATGTGCTTGAGTATATGGATAAAAAGGTGAAAAGCACCATTTTATTGGATGTTTATGTTGACGATTTGCTTGCAAGCACTAAAAGAAACCGTTTCGTTTGCTGTTGGTTTGATATTATTAGCGTATTATTAGCTTTTCATGACATATTTGTGCAGCAAATAGGGAATAGGAATGTGACGTTGACAGCGATTCATTTTTGGAAGATACCAACTGTGACCCGTCATTACCCATCCAGCTAGGTAGTCTTAATCTGAAGACTTGACTCTCACTAACCCTCAAGGATGTGGAACTAGAATTGGGACTTGCTTTGACTGACACTTGACTTTGACTCGTCTCACCTCGACTTGGGACTCAACTTGACTTGACTTTATTTGACACTTGTCCTAGTTTACTTCATATTTCATTTGGACTTGTCTGAACTAACTTGTGACAAGTGCTGGAACTTGGCCAACTAACCAAGACCATCCGTGACCCATCATTACCCATCGAGCCGGGTAGTCTCAACCTGTTCCACTTGCTTAGAATTGAATTTTAACTTGGTTGGTAAACACTAGGGGGCTGTAACAGTCAATTGGTACAACCAATGAACAAAAATAAATCATAGATTATAGAATTACTCATCATTCTTCCCCAACATGGAAACCAAAGAGGGAGATCAGGTTACCAACATCACTAAAAGACGCTGACCGGCTTGGGAGACGGGGATCATTTTTGTATTTGTCGCTGATGTAAGCAAAGTTTTACTGATCAAGTAACTTTATGGTGTGTTTATCTTTCCCGTGTTCTGTGCTCTCTCTCTCGCTCTCTGTTCCTGTACATTGATTGTCAGATCCTATGCTTTTTTTATGTTGGATCATCCTTACTGACAGTCGGGACACAAAATTAGCACCATCCACCAGTGTGTTAAAATATGCAAATGTCTGTTGGATTTGTTCGACTCTCACCAGCCAAAGAGCTCGAGATAGATGGAGATAAGTCTGTCTGTGCCAGACTATATGTCTCCTAATTAGTAAGGATTTATGTCATTCGCTGACTCCAGTTTTGCAATAAATCGCCTCTTTGCCTCTGTCGAGAGCTGCTCTTTTTATGGCTGTTTATCTTTCACTCGTACTTTCATGCATTTCTGATGAAAAACAAATCACTGGTGACAGTGACGGATATTCTTCCTCCTTTTGTTTCTAAATAAATGCGTCCACACTGGATTTTGGAAGGAGGAAAGCAGTTTCATTGTCCTCTGTTGGTTGAAACTCTGATACAGTTGGGTGTGGTCAGGTTTTGGTCGGTTGGTCTCGTGACCACACTCAGCTTTGATCTAACACCACAGTACATCACTTATGTAAAGGGTGTGGCAAAAACACATCAACACCTCTAGTTAGCATGGCCACATCATTAGACTGAGTGAAATTACCCTTTAAGTAAGTTGTTCTCAGTTTTGTACTCCCGTGTTTTTTATGGCTGCATTTTCCACCAAGTGTAAGTATTCTTGCATCATTTTAGACATTAAAATTGCATCTGACATGTTTTATATCTTTGCAAACTTTGGGATTTCCACTAGAATTTCGACTGAAGTCTCTACGTTTGGCTGGATAATATAACTTTGTACCATTAGAGAGTCAGTCAGGTTAAGAAATGTTTTAATAGTGTTGCGTTTTTGATCAGGAGGACTGAGTTTAAAGCCTGATTTTCCAATTCAATCATCAATCTTTTAATACAAGCCTTTTCCTGTGGATGCATGAAGCTTTACCCTCGTTAGTCTCGCTTGGCCAGTCTTTGCGCAATGAGATCTGGCCACATGAGAGACTAGTGAACCCAAACTGAGTGAGAAAACAGACAGTAGCTTTTCCAGCGAAGACACCGCCAAGCCTGAAGGCAGGTTGTCTGGTTGCATTTTGGATTTAAAAACTATGAAGACAGAGAGGAACTGGACGAAAGCAAAGCCACGTATAAGATGTACAAATGGGAGGTGAAATACTGAAAATACCACAAATATCTAAAACCATTTAATGATATATAACCCAGACAACCCACACTATAATAAAGTGTACATACTGTTTCAATTCTTAATGCAAACCTTAATATTTTCATTAAGGTGGTTCCTTGCCCAATTTACATTCATTCTCTGAGAATCTCTTAAATATTAAAATTGATAATGAAACTGAAATATCCGTAACCCGATTGACATTGACTCGAATCAAACTGTAAATCAAATTGAAGTAGAATTGAATCGACCTTGTGAATCAGGAACAAATCGATTCAGGAAATCAGTGGCGATACCCATCTCTGCTCCTGCTGGATAATGAGTTGAAGTTCATTGTTGTTGAAGTTCATTCAAAGGAAGCTGCCTTCTTTTCTCCTCGTGGGCTTTTAGTATTCAGTATTGAGTTTAAATGCCAGGCAGCTCTTCTGGCAGAAGTCATTTGGCATGCGTTTGCAGAACACTAATGTCCCTTCTTTACATTATTATGTACTCTTGATGTGCAGAGACATTAAGCTGCTGTAATGCTGAATGACACATTTGACTCCATCTTCGGTTTGGGTCCTTTTTTTCTTGTCTTTGTCTGGTCCAAATTTAGGGGCTTGCAAAGACTGATTACCTACAACAGTAATGGCTGTAATACCTCGTGCTGTGTTACAGCCTGCAGACTGGCTGCAGGGTTATTTTGGCCATTTAAGGCCTCTCTTTCTCAGTTCATAACCCCCAAATGAGTAAACATAGTTTACTTTTTCGGAGCCTGCTCCACTCTGCAGAGTATCAGTCCAGTTTTTTGGGGAGAAAAATGTCTGAAATAGTTTATATTAAGTTTAAACATGTTAATTAGAGGAATAATTTATCAGCAGTTTCGTCAAGTATGTTGCTGTGACCCTTCAGAAACCCCCAACTGGACCAAAATGAAGTCTTCCAGTGTGACCGGTTGATTTAAATGGTCGTCTGATCTGAGTGACTGGTTTCTATGATCTGCTTCTGTCCGCTCGCAGCCTGCCAACTCACATTAAAGCGTGTCACTGCAGTGTGTGTGTTTGTGTGTCTGTGTGTGTGTGTCTTTACATCCCCTTCTGTCTTCCATCCATCACTGGTTCCCTCTTGCCTCCATGTTCTCAATATCTCATTCTCCCCTCTGTTGTGTTCTTGTTCCCATAAACTGCTCCATTTTCTCAGCCTTCCATGGGAGCTTGTACCTTGTCACTCCCTCAAATCTTATGAAAGCAAATACAGGCCGCGTGCGTGGGTGGGTGAGTTTTAAGATATCGGTTTCTCAGGGCCAAATCATTCATACCTCTCACATATTTGAGGTGAACCATCTACGGCTGATAAGTCCTGCTGCTCGGCTCAGTTTTATTCCTTTCTTTTTTCCCCCTTTTGATTTTCAGCAGCTTTTGCATGCTTTTCCTCCTGAACAAATAGTGCCAACCGCAGTCAGATATGTTCCTTTGTCAACATTCATCCACTGACCTCAACTGTAATTACAACTCTTGGCTAGAAATCTGAAATCTAATCCTAAAACTAAACCCCAGAAAAGCTAAATTTAAACGACATTGATGTATTGTAGTGGGCAGGACACACCACCAGAGGTCAGACGCTGTAATAGTGGACAACGCAGGGCAGCTGTGCAGACAAACATGGCATCTGGGCATTAAATTACAGGACTAACTAGTAAAAACAGAAAAAAATGCCTCTACCCCTGTTTTAGAGTTTTTTGGATCTAGCTGTGATGATAAAGCTAAGCTAACAAACACCGCAGACTACTGATTGGTCACGGGAATGTAGCGTAGCTAGTGTGTAACTTTAGCAAGCGTGAGAGTGGGTGAGTGGCTGACTGATTCTTATTGGTCTGTGGTGTCAGAGAGTGATGTTGAGGCTCATCTCCAGGACGAGAGATGGGTTTTATTTTCTTCATCCTGCATCCTCACGCATGCAGCAGTTTACTGAGGCAATTGTGAGTGTGCACGGACTGACAGACATCAGCGTTGAGTGTGTTTTTGTGCGTCAGTACTTACAGCACTTGATTCTTTTGATTCTTAACTGTCCTCTCTTTGCTCTCACTCCGTGACTTTCAAATACATTTCTCCTCCGGTCAGCAGGCGACATGGACAGATGGACTAATTATCTTATTGGCAGTCGGCTCTTCTGTGGTTGCTGCTGCTGCACACAGGTTTACAAGCAAACGTGAAGATAAATCCACTTTTTAATCCCAAAAATTTTAAAGAACAAACGCTGAGCTCTCGTCTGGCTGGTCCGCAGGTCCAGGGTTTCTTCGTGGATCGCTGCTGCAGAGGCGTTGAGAAGCCAGAGTGAAAATAAATCTGTTTTTTAACCCCAAAAGTTTGAAACACATAAACTCAGACAGCAAGGAGTCAGAACCGTAGCCTACCACTAGGAGCTATGGTTAAATTACATTAGCTTAAACATGGTAGCCTTTAGCGTTTAGCCACTGCAAATATTGTGGAACAGTGTTGCATATACAGCAATGCCAGCTGTCTCGACAATAGTAACGTATATTTCGGGATAAAGATAACAAGGTGAACACTTCGGATACGATGTTAATGTCACGTTAACATGAACTGAAACTTATTCAGCATCTCTCTGATTGGAAGTGTTTCCTCTGAGAAGTCCGGTGGCACCATTTGCATCCTCGTTTTTTGCAAATCTATTATTAATCCTTGACGATCCACCTCACACAAAAACTACTTCCATAAATGACTCTGTTTACTGTTTTTGTTTTGAACAAAAACTTGTTGCTGCTTCAGTCTCGGTTCCCAGTTCTTCCTCTGTGGAAATGTGAGGAAAAAAATGTTTGTCTTCATGTATTTACTCTCATAATTAATTAGTAACCTGATCAATTAGAAACAGCCACATAGACACTCACTGAGCAACACTGTTTCCTTCTTAAGATATCGAGGATCGGTACGAGACATGAGCTGTCAGCAGATTCAGTCCAGAAAACATTGATTCTGACCCTCTCAGAGCCACATCAGTCAAACTGTGTGAATGATTCATATCAGCTCAGGTTCAGTCAACACACGCAGACGTGAGGGGATCACAGACAAGTTTCATCAACTCGTCTCTTCATCACTTTTCTATTAATCTTCTTCATCACTTCATCACTTACCTCAACATGTCTGCTGCTGGACTCTCTCTCTCTCTGTGTGTGTGTGTGTGTGTGTGTGTGTGTGTGTCTGATTGTTGTGTTTGGATTTAGTCCCAGAATTGTTTCATGGCATGAAATGTGAGGTGTGTGTGGGTTTGACTGGACTCCACTTTTGTCTTTGCACACACACACACACACACCCACATTCGCACACACACACACACACAGATGGCAAACAGCTCGTCAGACCTTCCAAAACTCAGTGTGTGTCCATCTTTGTTGTTATATATGACTGTAATCAGCTCATTAATCCAGAGGCTTAATGATACAGGAAGGAAGGAAGGAGGGAAGGAGGGAAGGGAAGTACGCAGGAAAGAGAGAGGTAGAAGGAATGAAGAAGAGGAAAGAGGAAAATGGAAAGAAAAAGAAAGGGATGAGGGAAGGGAAGAAATGAGGGAAGGAAGGACAAAAGATGGAAGACGAGGAAGGAATGAAGAAGAGGAAAAAAGGAGATGGAGAAGAAATGTTGCAAGGACATAAAAAGAGGAAGAAAGGAAGAGGGGATGAAAGAGAAGAAAAGGATGGATGGATGGAAGGAGGGAAGGAAGAGAATAAAGAAGGAAGGGATGAAGAAAATGATGAAGGAAGGAAGGATGAAAGAAAGAGGAAGGAATGACGAAGAGAGAAGAAGAAAATGGGGAAGGAAGGATGGAAGGAGAGAAAGGAAGGGGTGAAGGAAAGACAAATGAAAGAAGAAGAGGAAGTAATGGACAGGAAAGAAGAGAATGAGGAAGGAAGTAGGATAGAAGGAAGGAAGAAAATGAAGAAGGAGGGAAGGAAGGAAGAAAGGAATGACGGATAGCAAGAAATGAAGGAAGGAAAGAAGGGTGAGAGAAGAGAGGAAGGAACGAAGAAGAGGAAAGAAGGAAATTGGGGGAGGGAAAGAAGAAAGGGGTGAAGGAAAGAATGAAGAAAGGGGAAAGAAGGATGAAAGAAAGCGAGATGAAGGGGAAAAACGAAAGTGAGGAAGGAAGGAAAGAAACGAAGAAAGCCATGAAGGAAAGGGAGGAAGGAAGAAAAAAGGGAAGGTGGAAGAAAGAAAAAAGAAAGGAAGGAAGGAAAGAGTCTTGGTCACCTTAGTAAAGATAAATAAAAAGTGCAGGAACATTTCAACCCCAAAAATCCAGAAGCGACGTAAAGAAAGAACAAACTTAAAGTCGACGGACGAAAGCCAAGAAGGATGAAAGCAGCGAAAAAAGGACAAAAGTTGCACAAAAGAACAAAAGTGGAAAGAAGGAAAGAAAAAGAGAAGGAGGGAAAGTTACTGAGAGAGAAGGAGAAAGAGACTTAGAAGGCAAAGTTGATGACTTGAATCAGACTTTTATCAGCTGCCAACTGGTGCTGTGGTGTGTTTATGTGTGTGGTGTGATTGAATAGTTTCAGGATGGTTGCCAGTATTTTAGTGTGTTTGTACGTAACTCTGTGTGTGTGTGTGTGTGTGTGTGTGTGTGTGTGTGTGTTGGGAGGGCGTGGGTGAATGGATGCTCATGTGTGGTTTTTTTTACTATTTTCTTTTCTGTGTTAGCCAGCAGAGTGTGGCTTCTGTCTCTTCACATGGTGGAAAAGCTTTAGACTCTTTTCTTTTAGCGGCTCCAAGTCGCTCTGGGATTGAACCAAAGAAGAAGAGTTACTCCTTTTTTTTATTTTTGCAGCTAAATGTTCCACGAATGCATTTCATTTCTTAAAGTTTCTTTTAAAGTTTCTGTTTCTTGAATTTCTCCGCCGTGGTAACTGCTGCTCGCTATCAGATCCTCTCGTTATCTTTAGGGGCTTTGTCAGGGGAACATCTGGTTCAAGTTTTGTCGTTCTTCTGAGAGATACTTTGCTCCGCTGTGAGAAAAAAAGTCTTTTACAGCACCTGATTTGTGTTCTCAGTCACGACAGTTTGAGGAGGAATAATTTAACAGTCATCATATGTATGCAGGTCTTTGCTTTCCTCCACTGTTGACCCCACGACCCAAACAAAGTAATTTATTTATGTTGTGAATTCTTCACGTTTAGAGACATTTATGTCCAGAGATCTTTATTTTTAATATTCAATGTTTATTTTCACACATGAAAAACTTTGGCCCGGATGCTCCATCGACAATTAAATTAATCACCAACTATTCTGATAATCGATGAATCCGTTTGAGTCATTTTTTAAAGAAAAAATCTTTAATTTAAGCTTCTTAAATGTGGGTATTTTTTAGTTTCTTTATCAGTTATTTCTAAGAGCATGGGAAGTTTGTATCTCTGTGAGAAAAGAAATGAGACCTTTTATCTTTGAGATATGATTGCAGTGTTTCCTTTGTTTGTCACTATACATTTAAAGGAGAAATCTGTAATGTATTTAATGTAATAAATCATAAAATCACCATGATATGTCATCAGAGATTAAGGAATAACTGTTATTGTTTGCCCGTTTTGCATTAATTAGAGTTCAAATTAATGCCGAATGTTCGCTGAATGAGTCAGTCTCTGTTTATGAGTTGTAAGAAGTCATTAATAATCTTATTAAAGGAAGTAGATGTTTTTAACGGTTAAATTGAGCAAAATGTGAATGGAGTTTGGCAGGAAGTGAGAAAAGAGTGAGTATTTTCAGATCAGTGTGCTTTTTGTTTCCAGGATAAGTCTGGGGATGAGGTTGCAGGTGATTTTAACCTGTTTAATATTTGCTGCTTGGACTGCTGCACTCCTTTAAGCATCTTTGAGTCTTTTTTGACTGAGTTATTGTTGCAAAAAGAGCATAAAAGTTCCCCATCACAGCATGTTTCTGTGGCTCCTTCCAAATAACCTGGAAATATCGACGTGCTTACTGCTTGTGACAGGTTCCTTCACTGTTACTCAGCTCGTATTTGACCAACGGGGATCCATCAGTCACATATTATTAATTATCACTTCATCATTCATGCCCGTGTGCCATTTGACAGTAATAAACTCCACTGTTGTGTGCGCCGAGCGCTCCGTTTACTGCTTTAAATTCATTTGTTTTCTTCTCCTCATTTTCTTTTCGTCTTCTGTTAAGTGCTGGCTCGTGGCCGGCCCGCGCGCCCTGAGGTGTCGATTTTTGGATGTCGCTGAATGTATTTGCTGTCGACTTGTGCGCGCGGTCCTCGGCAGCGCTTTGTTGTCACCCAGCAAGACTCGACTGTTTCGTTCCTTTGATTCCTTTTTGATCAGAGAAGTAGCTGAATCAGGAATACCTGCAGCTCATTTTTATTATACATGAACTTTGAAATGCTGGCAGACTGGGAGAGGGAGAAGTGAAGAGTGAGGAGGAGGAGGAGGAGGAGGGAGGTGGGGAAGTACTGAAGCAAGCTCTCTAAGCTGTCTGCTACATTTAAGCTTTTATGGACAACAGCAGGGATCCTCCCTGCCTCTGATGGCTTTAACAGCTTACTTCACTGCTCTCCACAGCCTCTTTCTCTATTATTCTCCTCATTTCTTACTGCCAAAATGGACTCTGTGTGTGTGTGAGTGTGTGTGCGTGTGTGTGCATGCTCCGTAGCAACAGGTTCAGGTTTAATGTCTTTCACATATGGTACAGATCTCTGTGGAGCTTTACTGACTCACAGTCACAGTCAATGACAAGAGTCGTCTTTCCTGTTTCTCTCTACACAGGAACACGTTTTTGTTTAAATCCACATTTCGAGAAACTTTTCAACAAACCGAAGTGTCTTAAAAATAGAATTTACTGTTTCAACAGGCTGAGCTTTAACAAAAAATGGTCGTGTCGTCTTTAAAACCAAATTCTGTTTCGAGGTTTCGCGACCAAAGTTGAAGCTGCGTCGTTAAAACCATGCAGTTTGACGGAATATTTCGCAGATGAGTTGGCGAGCCGTTCAGGAGGTTTAGGGCGCGTTCACACCAGCCTTGCAGTGATGGAAGTACATTTTTTCTTCCACTGGATGCTGCGAAAATCTGATTATGGTGCTCTCTGACACAGCCGCGGCGTGTATTACAGGGGCTGCGGTGTGAGCAGCCTCACTGTGTCCCGGCTGCTGTGAAGGTCCGGGGACAGCGCGAGCAGCCTCGCTCTGTCGCCGGGTCACGACGCTCTCTGATCTGCAGCTGACCACCAATGTTTTCTTCCTCTGCTGCTGCTCAATTCCAGCGGTTCCCTTCTTCTTCGAGTGACAGTTTTTTGTCAGATGATGCGTCACAGCGTCCCCAACTACCTCTCAGTGAAAACAGCAATTGACGGAATATCTCGTCATTGGTAGGGAAGCGTTGTGGCTTAAATGACGAGATATCTCATTGGATCGATTCAAGAACAGGTCCTGTAGGTGTGAACCTGCACTTCAACCACTATGACCAAAGGTCCCAGATTCCTCCTTCGATTGTCAGGATGGGTGAATCGTGGATAAACTGGACCAAAATCAATGTAGTCTGCATCGATCTTTAGGAGACACAGCTGTGTGGCATTGTTCTCTGGTGTTGTTTCTCTTCTACCAAACACATAACTGTGAAATGGCATTGCTTTTTTATCCTCTGAACTGATGACTAAACTTTAATACATATGAGAATGAGAAGGCTGAGGTTTATCCACTTGCGATTTTACAGCAATCTTCTTCATTTATCTGAGCATTTTAAGGACTTCTTGTTCGCGTTGGCTCAAAAGCTGAGCCATGAAAATGGTTGTTTGACAAAAGATTTCACAACCGTTTGTCAGCTTTTTTGCATAATTCTGTATCTTTACTGTAGTATTCAAATCCAAACAATCAAATTTGGTGAAAATATGTATGTTTTAGCATCAAAATACAATCCAAAGCCCTTCTAAAAACATTCTCCCACGTGACCTGAGAGAAATTTCTGCACGATAATGTTGCTACATTTAAGCATTTCCATTTGAACAACCCAGAAAGGAACAAAGATGGAGTCGTCCTTTAACTGTCCAGCATATATAATCCAACCTTTGCATCAGAACAGAACATATTTCAGTCTTTTCATAGAACAATGAGGGTATATCAAAGCTCTGCCTGTTTATAAAGTTTGAAAACTCAGTTGGGTGACTCAACACTCAACATAAATTCTGGTCTTTTTGTGCAAAGAAAGAAAAGAAAAGTCTTGATTTCAGTCCGACTCTTCTTCCTCTGACCGTTTCTTTATTTACAAAATCCAACTTTTATTCCTCGGGGACTTAATTAAGTTTGTGCACATTATATCAGTAGCCTGTCTGTTGCGGTCATGTGGGTTGGATGGCGTCTCTCTCCTCTGTGTGTCTCGTTTGATGTTTGATTGACAGGTTGTTAATTAGCTTGTTAGACTTCAGAGATTGTCTGACCTTTGTATATCAGGTGGCGTGAGCAGTGTTACAGGAGACGCCTGCCATCTCGCTGCAGTGTTTTGTTTTGTTTTTTTCTAATGTGATGTGACAAGTAAAAGGTGATGTAGAAGTGAAATAGTGCGACTGTATGACAGGTTAGGAGTTGATCTAATTTGGCTTGATTGCACCTTGTTACCTGCACCCACGCTGCCTTTTTTTTTGGTACTTTACTCTCACTGTAATGACACAAATGTAATTTCAGGTGTAAAGAAATAAGTCCAAACTTTCTCAAATGTCTTCTTATGTCCAAAATCCAAAGATGTTCAGTTTACTGTTATAAAAAGAGTAAAGAAACCAGAAAATATTCACCTTTGAGGAGCATAAATCAGAGAATTTGTACATTTTTTATTACAAAATGACTCGCAATTCACGTTAGTGTTGTCACGATACTGGAAGTTCTGATTTCATCACAATATACTGAAAAATTGAGAAGCAATCTCAGCAGCTCATACTTCTCCTGCAGCATTTTAACAGGGGTACAAAAACTTGCCCCTTCCTCTGTTCACATCACTTTAATGTTACCCCCCGTGTGGGGCAAACGTGCACAGAAGACTGGGGAGAAGTGATGTTTACATGGTTATTACGTGCTAATATTTTCCCATTGATCAAGATTATCAAAGGTTTACACCACCCATCTCAACCTGATTTAAAAAAACCTTCAGATAGTCCTGAATCAAGCAAGTTTCTTTTGCAATTCAGGTGGTTAAATCCATAATTTTATCCCGATCAGGCTTTTATACCATTTATTATTGGACTATTTGAGTTTTGGACTGAAGAAAATAGAACCTCTAATGGGCATACCTGCCAACCTCCAGATGGGGAATTTCAATATCAAAACACTTTAGTTTCAGACACTTTGTCTCCTGCATTCTGGTGACTTTTAAAGAATAAAACTAACACAATAAGTGAAGTGCGACAAATCATTTTAATGCTCGGTGGCCTGGTAGCTCAGTTGGTCCAGCATTTGCCCCGTGTACCAAGGCTGAGTCCTCTGCAGCGGACGTGGGCCTTTGCAGCATGTCATGCCCTTATTCCTCTCTCTCACCCTTTCCTGTTCTCAGGAAAACAAAAAACAGAATATTTTTTTCCTCTAGTGTGAACTTGCGTAAATCTCTGGCATAAACTAACATTCGTCATTTAACAATAAACTGATGCAACAGATTTTGCACAATGCCTGCCCTTTTCCTTTCAACCTTTCCTTAAGAAACAGGGATTCTTCTCAGGGAGTCTGGGTGGAAACTTTTAGAAACTTTTAGATTTGTAAATGCTGATTGTAGAATGTCAGATAATAAAAAAAGAAAGAAAAGGTATTAAACTTTGTCCAGAATTGGGAGAAATACAGAAGAACTGTGATCCTGGGAGGAAACACGGAGAGGCAATTATGCTAATGTGCACTTTCTCCCTCTTTATATAAACATGAAATCAATTGATTGGAAAAATAATTGACTAATTAGATTCTGATGAAAATAATAGTCAGTTGTAGCCCAAGATGATTCTTTGATCTTTGTGTATTAGCTCTGTAGTGGTGGTCATAGTCACACACACACACACACACACACACACACACACACACACACACACACACACAACTAAGCTCGAGTTGATCTGCATGGAGGAGCTCTGAGCCACATGGGAGCTGTGAAGAGTTTAAAGTTTATACAGCACTGTCAAAATTAATGAACTAGGATGTCACAGCACAGAGAGAGCAGGAGCGCGCGCACACACACACACACACACACACACTCTCTCTCTCTCTCTCACTCTCACTCTCTCTCTCGCTCTCACAGAGCCATGTCATAAAAGAGCATAGACAAATCAAGTGAAGTGACATGAAAAGCTTCGGGATAATTACAAACACACACGTCTGTCTGTCAGAGCTTCTTTCACACTACTTCCTAACTCCTGCAGTGTGTGTGTTCATGGTTTCAACTCATGTATATTGTGTGTGTGTGTGACTAGACCATGGCCCGTGACAAATGCGTGTTTCGTCTTTCATCGGGGGGAGCGTGAATGCCGCCAGCGTGTGGTGTGTGTGTGTGTGT
>JAJHUR010085619.1:0-57103 GCA_027495735.1 Lutjanus campechanus
AAAAAAAAAAGTGAACTCGAGCTGGACGGCAGGGAGGCGGCTTAGGAAAGCAGATTCAATATTTGAGGAGCAGTTTATACCTTCACGCTCGTTCACAAGCCCATCTGCATGTCAGCAAAGTTGAAGAAGTTGTCCACATCTCGAGAGGACGTATTCTTGTTATCAGAGACAAAAATCTGTAGGAAAAAATAGGCATAAAACATTCTAGGTTTGATATTTTTCTAGAGAAAGAGAATGGATATATGTCAAACTAGAAAAGACACACGCCACAGCTACAGTATTACAGTATAGTAATTACCTTGGTCCCACCGAACACTTCACTAGCTATGGTCTTGCAGGCTTCCACAACTCCGTCACCGTTTAGCTCGAGGGCAATGACAGGACCTGTAGCAGAAAGACATGAAAGTCACAATCCTACAGTGCAACAATCCTAACTGCTGTTTGGTTAACAATCATGTCTGCTACAGCTTCATTTACAACTGAATACAGGTCTGGGTCGTAAATGCAAAGTCCTGTTACTTTAACACACACCGGTCATAAAACAGTAATTGCTTTTTGCTGAAATGGGGATCCTGACACTTTCCAGCATTCAACACCAAAATCTGAGAGTTGATTCAGTCGATTTCTGCAATGTGTGGCAGATCGGTTCTGGAAAACTGGCAGTCAGCGATGTTGTCATCATAAAAATCATGTGAGCATGGTGACCAAGTCATCTTTTTTTTTTAGCTTCTAAAAAATAGCAGAAAGTAACAGCAAACAGTGGACTGTGAGGAAGTAAAGGTGTCTTTCGAGCATTTGGGCGGAAGAATGAATCCAAAAGACACAGAGCTGGACTAGAAGAGAGCGCTCAGGAGAGAGCAGCTCTTTGCCAGGCAACAAATGGTGAATCAAATGCATAGGATAGTCTAAAAGCATCCTGGATTCACCTAATATAAACCTAATAATGAATCAATAAACTGGACAATTAGTCCAAACTTCTCAATGTAAGCATTATTTATTTAGAACATTACAAGCAACCAGATAGCTTAAGAACAACATAAATAATATATAGAATATACCAAGAAATCTATATTCTTTTGAGAAACTCACAAAAGCTGAAATTTGAAATAATTTACACTTGATGCGGGTAAAAGTCTGCAAGTTTCAGTGGAAGTCGTGGCTGTTCAGAGGTTTCACGTTTTGGCATAGAGCTGACTAGAGCGTCCAACAATTAAGAATCACTTATAATATTCAATTTTTCAGGTTTATAACAAACCAAATTTCATGAAAAGTGGTTCAGAATTAAGCAAGTTACAGTGGATTTTGTTGAATGCTCCATTATGGCCACTACACAGATGCAAAGTGGAGGTGGCAGCAAAGCTAACAAAGCGGGAATTCATTCATCTCTTATCATTTCTAACTTGAGGGAATCAAATATTGGGTTGGGTTTGGAATTAATCTGCAGATGCTCCGGTCTAAGATGAAACAAAATCTTTCCACAGACGTGGCTTTTGAGCCATGACAAAAGGCCTAAATGTGGCCTGCATCAGGCTAGGTCAGCCTTGTTTTTAGCCTAGCAGTTGTTGATGACTTACAACCCCGACTGGCTGGTTAAGAGGAGTGAGGAGTCACCAGTTGGTTTAAAACGGAGCTGATGGGTCCAGTAGTATAAGAGATTGGCTGTGAACAGTAGCTCCAGCCCTATAGCTCTTATGCACACGCATGCAACTTATTACATGAATTCCCCAGGCCTGTAATGAGTTTTCGATATAATAGGTTAAGAAAAATTATTATTTATAGCATCATTTATGGCTACTGGAAGATAACAAACTGATGCTCTTTGCCAGAGCTGACATTTGACACAGTGGTTGTTTCACTCTGCTCTGCTGTAGTATGTACAACACAACTTGATACTTTCATTACTGTAAATGCAAAAGAGCGTTGTTGAGAGCTGTAGTTGTAGGATATTGAAACTACTTTGTCAGATAAGATCTAACAAAGATAAGCTATTTTAGAACAGCAACAAGAAACCAAAAATGAAAATCACCTTTGCTGATCCACTCGACGAGATCCTCCGCACTGTTCTGAAACACTCTCTTCACATCTTCAGGCCGCATTGAGACTTCCTT
This sequence comes from Lutjanus campechanus, assembly GCA_027495735.1. Classification (NCBI taxonomy): domain Eukaryota; kingdom Metazoa; phylum Chordata; class Actinopteri; order Lutjaniformes; family Lutjanidae; genus Lutjanus; species Lutjanus campechanus. The sequence goes on from JAJHUR010085619.1 coordinate 2,109, forward strand.
CGTCTGGATCAGCACAAAACCTTTAGTAGTGGCCTGTGCAAATGAAATGTAGAAAATAAATAACAAAGATCCATGGTTTGCAGTGAACTTTCATGTTTACACACAGAGAAAGTAAGTCTTGTCTTTGCTGTCCCACATGTGGATCTAGTCTCATGCTTATGTGATACAGTAATGCATTTGGCAACAACACAAACATCACTGGAATGTTTAAGTAGCAACACAGCCAGCTTAGTATTTCAGATACGCAATTCTTCAGGTTCACACTCAGTGAAACAAAAGAAAGTTAAACAAAATCTGTATTATCTAGAATAATATAAAATATTTATATGTAACTACTAATTAATGGAATATACGCAGATCCCATGTAAAACACGTTCAACGCACAGAGGTGCAACACCCTCAACTGGAAAAGCCAGCATTTTCAACAAATCATGCACTGTACATTTAGAACTACTGGGTAGTTTGATAAAACTTGTTATGTTAAACCCTCTTTCTTGGATGGCAGTAATATAATCTTCTGTGACGATGCAGCTCATTTCATTTGGTTGATAAGCACCTTCAGATTGCTCTGCACGTTTGGGATTTCACCAAAGACGGTGAGCTGCAAAACTCCTCAATATCTGACTTCTTTTAGGATTCTGTTAAACTGGTGCAGGCCAGGGGTGGGTATTGAGAACTGGCACAGGTTCCTGACTGGTCGGTACCGAAATATCCCTATGCTCCTGGACAAATGATGCTGGTATTTATGTAAAGTTACAGCAGCTAACAGGGCAAAACATTCTTAACTTCACTTTACTAAATTTACTGAAAATACAATAACTTGGGAAACAATTTAACTTATTAATTTTGAACATATATATATATATATATATCAATCATCAATAAGTACTAGTAGTATTGAAATCGGTATTAATAAAATCCTAATGATACTTTATGCGGGCTGTGATAGTTAACACTGGTTTTCTTTTTCTTTCAATTCCCTCTGCAACCTTTTAAAGCACAATTAAAGCATGTCTGACTGCACCCAAACTTTTATCAGTGTATTATCAGTAAGTAAACTCTGATACATCAATACCACCATAATTTTTCCACTCCCACCCTTTCAAAAAGTGCTTTTCCTAGTACCTACACCTTCTTCTCACCTCATCAATCATTTTGCGGGCGTTTGCGGTGGTGTACTCTCCAGCGAAGAAAACAAAGAGGCAGGACTCTTCACTGTCCTTACGCCTCCCTCCCTTTGTCAAAGGCACAATGCTGCGGGTGGGTTCAGCGGAGATTCGAACAGACTTGAATTCAGACTCTGTGTCTGGAACCGGTACAAAATCCAGAACCGCAGAAGCCTCTGGCAACAAGCTCCAGTTGTTCTCTCCAGACACCGGCGTGAAGTCGTGGATGTTGCTCCAGTTGTTGTTGAATATGCTGAGCCCGGCGTCCTTGAAGTGGAAGGCCAGCTCGGGGTAGAAGTACTGAAAGCAGCCGAACTTCATACCCGTAGACGACTCAATGATGGGCTGGGTGGCGCAGCACAAGAACACATCCATCTTTTTACAGTCCCGCGTGCGAAACTGCTGACAGGCCACCACGCACTTGATGTCTTTACAGTCTCTGAAAAACACACTGCCCTTGACAGGTCCGAGAACAATGCGACAGTTGACACAGTCATCGATGGTGATAGTCGCTGAGTGGTCGAACACGTAGATGTTGCAGTTCTCACACTCTTGGATAACAAACTGTTGCCCGTTCAGCTTGCCAGGCAGACGGCCCACCGTGACATCTTTGAGGCCTGTCAGCATGTAGTCTTTGGGATCAACCTGTGCAAAGAGAAAGGAGACGAGATGAGTATTCAAACAATATACCTAGAGATGCACCAAATTCAGTGTTTGAAGGAGTATTCAGATCCTTTGCTAATGCAAAAATATTAATACCACACTGTAAATACACCACTGCAAGTAAAGGCCCTGCATTCAAAACCCTACTTAAGTCAAAGTATGAAGTAATACCAGAAAGACGGAACTAAAGAATGAAAAATAAAAGTACTTATTGTGCACCAAATGGTCTCTATCAGTGTCTCTTAAATATGATGTTTTGGATTAATATTACAGCTGCATTAATGTGTATGTTGTATTTTACCATCTCCATGTAACGGGACATGCACCAGTCTTTTTACAACTCCTCCTTGTGTGCTGTGTAGTGAATTGTTCCAAAAACAACTAAAACCAAAGCTGTCTACATGCAGTCTGTTTATCTTAGTTTGTCTTACATCTTCAAATTTCGCACAGCTCTGACGTTACTGGTTCTTTTATTTGTGCTTTTAACCTTTTTTTGTAACTTATCATCATGTTGCTTTTTGGTCAAGCAAAGTGAGTTCTCTACTACGGTATCATGGCACACTCAAAATTCAGACTGTAGGCTTATTCGATCGACGGCTCATGGGCAGAATTAAGCCCTTTAACAACCTCAATCTGTCCATTTCATTTATAAATATGGGGGGAAATGGAATATCATTGTGATTTTACTTAAATAACCTGTTAATGTTCTAAGTTTACATTGTTTTTGTTTTTTTAGAAGATCATCACTTTATTAGTAGTCTTAATTACCCCATTCATTAGTTATGTCTGTTGTTAAGCACAACATTTATTACTTTATAAAGTTTTAACTCAGGCTGTTAAAGCAGAGAGAATTTAGGAGAGTCAAACTAAATGAAAAAAGATGTTACAACATTGTGTTTATTAAAACAGCAAGCTACTTCTAATATAGGATATAGAAGTAGGATATAGGAATATAGGATAACAAACATGAATTGTTTTTTCCTGTACTCTTGTGCATAATGTTTCTTTTTCCAGTTGTGAAAACTAATGACGTGAAGAGGGAAAAAACATAAAAAGGTATATTGTTTAACATATTTCATTTGCTAACTTTACAGGTCAGACAGGTAATGGAAATGTCTGATCCCTTGGCAGTTTACTTTGAATGGGCCTGATCTAAAACTCTATGTCACTGGCTGAGATAACTATGTGCATCAGATTGTAATTTGTATGGAATAATTGAATATACATGACTTTTCTTTAATTTGATGTTGTCATTATAATTGGCCACAATCTCTAATTATCGGCATGGGCCACTGAAAAACCCACATCAGTCGACCATTAATAACTTGTTCGCTTGCAGGTGTGTGTCAAACTATTTTCGCACTCCACAGTCGAATCCTGCAAAAGGTGGTGTTTTACTGAATTTGGTGTACCACAATTTAAGCGCAACATCCCGTGAGTCAAAACGGAAGCTGGGCCGCCGGCTAGTTCACGCCTATAATGTCTGAACAGAACTTGTTAAATGCGGTCAGCTGAGGAACAGTGAACTATCTCACACAGTGCTGTGTCGTAATCTCATAATGAGATAACAGTGGATACATTAAGTGACAGAGAGGGGGCGAGGCTTTGAGCCTAAACTCGTACCGTATAATGGGCATTGCATGCAGCCCCTGGCTTTTTCTGTACCAGTAAACATGCAAAGCTGAATACTGTGAGACTGGGTGTTGTGATCGATTGCTGCTGTGCAATAAATCTCAGCAAGTACACAGTGTTTGTTTATCTTAACCACTGCAGCACCCAGGAAATCGGTTTAGAAATACAAATGACGATATAAGATAACACTATTAATGATATAACAGGGTCACTGACACTAGTAGAAACATCTTAGAGGTCAGCTAAACATGTACGTTTCTGTTACACAAACGCTAGCTATATGCGTATTCTATAAATTAACCCTAAAGATGTAATTATAGCTAACTACACCCCTTGAGAACCAACGGCAGCTACCTGAAAGCGACTTCACATAGAAGTTACAGTGTTTTAAGCAGTCAGGTTTAGCTCCTTAAGATCTCCATTTGCCACTAGCCACCTTGGTTATCTTTATGTATCTTATTTAATCACCTCAGTTTGTGTTTTACAGGTCGTACTTGTTACCTTTTCTCTCTTATCCCAGCTGTACTGTTTCGGTGCTTCGTCGGTGTTGTTGCCAAGGGGAACCGCGTTGCTTGTCGTCGTAGTTTCGACAGTCGTTGTTGTCGGCGTACGATCCTCTTTTTCCGAAGACTTTCTTTTTGATTTTTTCGAAAAGAAGCACCCCATTTTCGGTCTTTCAGTGGCGACCAGACAAGACCTGTTTTCTTACCGTAACGTTACCTCGGAGAACACGAGAAAATGTGAGGCAGAGGCTTACGTGCACTTTAGTTGACAAGATTTTTTTTAGCTTCCTGTTTCCTAGCTTCGTTTCGCAACCAATCGGTACCGTGGTAGTCGTTACAACAGCCAATCACAGGCCAGGATAGCCTGACTGGAGAGGTGTGCGCTCATAAGGCGTTTGGGAACAATTAGAAACGAGACTGCCGCAACCAGATTTTACTTCAAACACATTTTAATTCGTGTTAATATATAGAAAATTTTATAAAAACCGCAGACATATATTCTTTTCAAGTTCAGTTTAATATGCTACCTTCATGTAGCGTATATAAACTGATGTTGTAGCTGCTGTTATGAAATATAATGAATGAATGATGAATTTCATAGATGATTAAATGAATCCTTCTCTGTATTTTTTCTGCGGCAAAATACAGTTACACGTCGCACATGGAGTGCTCTCAAATTAGATTGACCGCGCCACTTGCTTCATTGGTCAGTGAAGCACCCGGGTTAAAATAAATAAATAAATACAATACAATACAATTTTGAGTTTACTATACTTCCCTGAACGCACCGCCCTGTACACATTGGGTACACCTCTCTGGGTGTTGTCTACCACAAAAAGCTGCTTATCTAAACTAGCTCATGTAAAATACCTTGTATAGAATTAAAAAACAAATCATGAAATAAAATGAATGAAAGGAGTGTCGAATCAAATCGCGCAAAAGTAATGCAAGTGTGCGTTTTTACACACCAGCTAGGTTTATATTTGCAGTTTATGAAGTGTGAGCTACAGATTAAAAAGGCACAATCACGTACAACAAACCACAAACAACATGTAACCATGTTCGACCAGACATCAGATTAGCTTGCAACTTAAGCCACTAGGCCATTCTAATAATAGGTAATCCCCCATCATGCCTCTGTGAAAGATGCTCTGAAGCTTGGACTTTCTGTACATTCCCTTTTCATTCTGTGTAATCACATGACCATTAAGTGACTGATATGATGTTCAAAAACAAAATACTATTATGCTTGTGCAGCAGGTGGTGTACGGTAAAGGCTCTATCAAAAGGGCATCTGAGTACTGTTTCATACAGTGTGATGCATAAGTGTGGGCACAGATCCTCTGGCTTGTTGCCTTTTCACTTGAAATAATGAGTTGAGTGATTGTACTGCACAGAGTTCAATCAACTCCTTAAATTTAGTTTGTAAAGAAACACGATCAGCTTATTGCACTGTTTGAGAGTTAAAACACTTCTTTTCTTCTTTTTTACAGTTATTCAGTCTGACTGAAGAGTTGTTCATTCAGCTTAATATTTATTTATTTTTTATTTTTTTTACATTAACAGGGCTTGCAAAATGACAGTGGAGCAGACCATTAAATCAGTATGAAACCAGCAACACTTCTGTTATAGCACATGATGGCACAAGCCATACCTGGATCATCTTGTTAGGGCTTCCCAGGGCTGTTAAATGACCCCCAATTCCTCTCCAAATATCACTAGCCCAACACACACCCTCTGATTTGTATATTGATCTTATCACTTTCAAGTTCCCATCAAGTCACAGTCGATCATTGATTGAATATATCTTTATTCAAGGATATGCACAATGTGAAGAGGCCTACAAATAAACTGTAAAAATAACATATCTTTTTCACAGCAGCCATACTGATATGACATAGCAGGGTAAACACAGGTGTTACCACTGATACTATTTAAGGTCCTGTTTCATTTAGTGTAGCAGAGCCTTTCCAGTTAGCAACATGCACAATAGCGGCAGCCTGGCTCTGTTTGAGCTGAATGGAATGGACCCTTAATTAAAAGAAAAAAGATACCTGTGTTTATCTTGCTATTTCATGTCAAGAGAAATAACTAGAGTTCACAAACAGCTGCCTGTTTACACATCCAACAGGTACAAAGTGAGATTAGCATTAATTTGGATTGATGTTTCTGTATGTGTGAAAAATGCAAATAATCTCTGTGTTTGGTCTCCACCAACACCTGAGGGAAATATCTGACCCTTTAGCTGCTAAACGCTCTACTGTGTTCACCGACAAGTTGCTAACTTTGTTTGCTGTTTGGTGCTGGGTGGATGGTGCCAGTCACTGTAATGTTGCAGCCACAAAATCAAAACAATGAGCTGAAAGAATCTAAGACACTCCATAGAACTGAGGGGAAGTGCAGAGTCAGGTGGCACCACAGCGGCGCAGTGGTTAGCACTTTCTCCTCACAGCCTCTCTGTTTGGAGTTTGCATGTCCTCCCTGAGCCTGTGTTTATTTCTTATGGTTTCACAGCTGTTACATTCTTAAGCACAAATAAACAGGCCCACACCGCCGCACAATGCCACATTTTGTGTGAATGCAGCCAAAGCAGTCCTCAGTCTGCTCTGCCTGTGTGCATATGTCAGGGTGAAAATTCAGGACAATCCTGAACTACTAGCAGTTGTTCCAACTTCTGTCCTATTTGTCCCAAAAATGAACCATTATAGTAAAAGATAATATGAACAACATATGAATTAGTGAAAATATTCAGATTAAATATGTTGGCAATAATTCCTGCTTTTAGTTGATGAAAAATGTCCTATTTGTAGAATATAGTATTATTGATGTGTTTTCATTTGTCTATTGCACTGTAACGATTGTTGATGTCATTTGACCAGTTTAAATCAGATGATGGAGAGCGTAGCCAGTACTGAGGGAGGAACTTGGGATAAAATATTAATGTTACTTGCTATAACCACTTGGCGAGAGTGCAACTGCTGGACACAGCGATATGATATTGAGATGCTAACTAGTGTGAACTTTGGCGCCCCCCGAGGTTGTCAAAATTACTTTGCACATGTTAATTTAATCACAATTTACACAAAACTATGAGTTTATCATAAATTAAAGTAGGGGGAGCTCCTAGGAAAAAAGGTTGGGAAATACTGATGCTTTTAGTATTCAGATAAGAAATCTGGGATGCATTCTGGGACATGTGGTTTATGGATACCATACTTCTGTAACGCAGCCTAGAATTGTAACGCACAAATTATATTCTTTGTAAATCCTTCTTGCCACTTAAAATGAGTTGCCGGGCCGACCTGCAGGCCTCGAGTTTGACGTGTGATTTAAGGTGGTTGTCTACACAAGTGCATGATCAAATAGCAAGTATATCACCGGCCTCAGGGGGATAATTTTTATGAGTTTTTACATTCTTATTGATTTTTAGGAAAATGCTGCATAGTATGTCTTTAAATTCTTAGGAACCACTAAAATGGACCCCGTAAAATGTATTGCTCTAGTTTCCCCTTGGCCCCCCCTCCAGCTGTGGCCCTGCTCGTATAATCCCACCTTTCACCCTGTACTATCACTACCAAGGCTGCATTATCCAAAGCAGTACTACTTTTCTTGCAAAAGGCCGACTTTTAACCTCCAAGCACAGCCTGTGTGGATTTCCTGTTTTGACAGAACTGCATATTCATCAAAATCCCAGGACAGTGACTCAGTAGCTTGAAATCGGTGGACTTGGTGGCTGCCTTCCTGCCTGTCTGCCTGGACGACGGACGGTGTGATTTGGTCTCCTCCAGCAGGGCAGCGCAGTCTCACACCGGAGCGGCTTCGTCGCCCTTTTTCACATCGCGTAGTGTACCTTTAAAAGGTTGAACTCTCCGGTCTGCGAGCACTGGATTGTTTTCCCACTCGGCTCAGCTGTGCCTGTACCTTCCAGCAGTGACATGGCATAGAGGCGGTGTGCTGTCAGCAGCAGCAGCAGCATCCTGCACCATGGACGCTCTCCGTCAGCCGAAGCGGAGCGGTGCCTTCACGGACACGATGCTGCTGCCCGTGTGGATCTTACTAAACGCAGTGTCGGGACTGAAGGCGGAGGACGACGCGATGGAAGAACTTGCCACCGAGAAGGAGGCTGAGGAAAGTCACCGACAGGACAGCGTTAATCTGCTGACATTCATTTTACTGCTGACCTTAACCATTCTCACCATATGGCTCTTCAAGCACAGACGGGTCCGATTCCTTCACGAAACCGGGCTGGCAATGATTTACGGTGAGGCTTATAGGATTATATGTTGAATGCACAAACAAACACACACATACACACACAACTACCACCACCTTCCCGCAGGCTTTGCATGATTCAGTCTCCCTGGTGGTCTTATAGCGGCTGCACAGAGGCGATGGGAAGATAAAGCTGAAGATGATTTAAGTCTGAACAAATGCACAGACGCGCCTCCGCATTTCCACCAGCTCTCATTGCTCCTAATTGGCTGGGCCAAGGCTAATTTCTAGAAGGTGCTGTCGGCTGCTGAGCCTCGTCTAAACTCTCTACCAGGCTGCTGCATGTGTAGCTTCATCCCCGAATGACTGACTGGGAATGTGCACCCTGGCATAGCTGAGCGCACTTAGATAACGTCTATGATGTAATAAATAAGATTATAGTGACCTTGATGTATCTGTATTGTTTTATCTCCTGTCTAGTATATACCAAAGCATTAAACAGAGTAACGAGGAAAAGAGGGGATAGGGGAGACCAGGGCTAATTGTAACGTTTTGGGTTTGTTTTTTTTACATTTTCCTTAACTCGCAGACTTGAAATACAGTAATCATATTTTTATATAAGACACATATACATGTGAACTAATTAATAATACAATTGATAAGCTATATTTTCACTATAAGAACAAGACTATAATGTTAAATTTAATTTCCCCCATAGTGGGGGCAGTTGTAATAGTGGTTGGGGGCAATTGTAACACAGAAGGAATAAGTCAAATTAAAGCTGCTACAAGGAACTTTCATATTTTGTTGAATTTGAGGACAAATTCTTGCTGATGGTCTCGCTTGCTCATGTAGTTCATACGGAGGCATTAGTATTAAATTTAGACAGATGTATAACCAGTTAAAAGCGCCATTATTTTTTTTGTATATGGTTCAAATGATTTTAGATGTCAGGCATTGTACGCATTCAAATTGATTTAAATTGAAGAGGCAAAGTTGCTTTCATTGGGCCATATCTGGGGCAATTGTAACACGGAGTTACAGTTGCCCCCGATCTTGCAGCCATGATCTAATATTGTATGCTAGCTAGCAACACCTCTATTAGCATAGTTTGTTCATGTTAATTTTTAACCTATGCCATAGAGATAAAATTGTTCCAAGTTTAAATGCACAGTCATCTAAATTGTCATCCAAAAATAACTTTAATATCTCAAAATCATTTTTTTATGGAAAACTTATGCCAAGTTGAAACGGTCCTGTTCCTGAATCCTACTGAAGATGTACAGAGTGTCACCACTCTAGCTTGTTTCTGATTGGAGGAATTGAGTGTGTTGCCATTGTCCCCTGTTGTAATTGCCCCTGGTCTCCCCTACTCACCCTCACATTCAGTGCAGTCACCACAAGATTACTCCGCTACTCCTTTCTTTGTTAAAGGCTACAAAATCAGAGAGTTTATCACATTTTTCAGTGCAAAAGGTTGTCATCAGCTGGGGTCTGATGTATTTCTGTGTCAGTGAGTTTATGTTTATTCCTGCAGGGACATCGACATAAGCACTGCACATTCACATAACCGAACTGCAAATGCTTAGTTTGGTTTTCAACAGACATCAGTGTACATTCTCAGCAACTCAGAGGTGACAGATACTTTTCAGGAAAGACACACTTAAACAACAGTCGAAGTCTGTCTTTGTCACCTGACTACATGATCAGATGACATGATCAGAATGGCTACAATGTGTGTTGGATAATGTTGAACCGAACTATTTCAGTAATAATGTCTCAGAACACAGCTGACCACAAAAACAGTGATACAACATCTGTTTTGTTTCTCATATTGCTTATCAGGAAACGTAACTTATTAACCACAGATCTCACATTAAAAAGACAGACTTTGACTTGTTTTTTTTAATGCTTAAAAAGTAAACTGTGCTTTGGCATTCTTCCAGTTTTCCTCCCTTTGTAGTTTCATTTTCCAGCTCCGCGAATATGGGCCAGGTCCTGGCAGCAGGTCAAGAACAGAAATTTACGATATCACAGCTGAGATTTATTATTTCCAGATAGGGCTGAATAATCAATCGTAATATTATCTGAATCTTAATGTGGCCAAGTGCAAATCGCAGGAGATGCATTTTTTGGATAAAGATAAAGGCCGTAACAACATATGATTATAAGTGAAGCATTATGATGCTACAGAAATGCCCCAGCCTACAAATCATATTCTCCTGAAGCAAAGGAACATATCGTTTGCTACAGACCCCAGCAAAAATTTTATTTTTTTCAGTAAAAATGAAATGCAAAAATTACCATCCTCACTGAAGTTGTGACTCCTATTGCAATCGCAATATCTGTCAAAATAATCACAATTGCAATGATTTTTTTGCACATTATACAGCCCTATATACAGAGGTTGGAACAAAATTAACATAGAGGCTTATGTGCACATACATTATGTGTTATATGCATTAATAAATATGTGGAATCAGAGTATTAAACTCGTATTGTTACTCTCACTCGGTCATGTTTCTAGAATTATTATTTTTGCTATAATAAAGTCAAGATATAGGCTACATTGTGTTTATAGAGCACACTGGTTGTATTTTTGTTGGACTATCACCAGTATAAAAGTGCTGCCAAGCACAAACCTCGTCACAATATTGATTTATTGTATAAAGAGCAGACTTTACACAAAACCTTGTGTTTTCAGTTGGTATATTCAGTTGCTTATTGTGGCATGGTGATCAAAACAAAGACAAATCAGTGATTTAGAATATGTTAAAGTTTTTGGCGTCAATTTAGAGGAAGAACATGATGAACGTCAGGACTGATGTCATCAAATGCTCGTTTTCTTTTATGGTACATTCTAGTCTGCAAACATGGGACTTCCCTTTAGCTGGAAAGAACCTAAAGTTTGTGAACTCTGTCATTCGAGTGTATTTTGCAAGAAATTGAGACAAGAGGCTGTTTGATTCTCAACGGATATTCAAAGCCAGCCATGTTGCAAAACTATCACTGTGTGTGTGTGTGTGTGTGCATGTGTGTGTGTGTGTGGTTAGGCCAAAGCCAGGGTGTGATGTACGAGGTTAACCCACTGAAAGGAGGAGTGAGCGCAGTGCTGGCAGCTTTGCAGTGCCATGTCTCCTGCAGATAGCTGCTGTCTGATCAGAGGATTTATGTTCTCTAACTGCCTGCCTCATTCCTTTCTTTCCTGGCTTTAGCTCTCCCCACAAGCCTCTGCTCACCATCTCCTCATTTTTCTTCCTTTGCTCTGCTGCTCCCTCTGTGTCGCTGCCTGATCCTGGGGGCTTGTAGAGCAGAAGCACCTGGAACATTATCTAGCACTGAACAATTGACTGGATGAGTGTGATTGTGGTGGCATTTATTTTTTGGGTGGTTTATTAGCAGAATAATTGAAAAGGCTCTACCCATGAGAAAATATCTAAACCCAATCTTTACGTTTCACATGCATTTTCGTCTTACTGTCGTCGCCTCTGTCTGACTTCCTCAGGTTTGCTGGTGGGTGTGATTCTGCGGTACGGCATCCCTGCCACCAGCTACCACAACAAGACACCCCCAAGCTGCTCGCTGAAGGAAGGACCTGTCAGCACCCTGCTGCTTAATGTCAGCGGCAAGTTCTTTGAGTACACCCTCAAAGGGGAGATCAACTCCAGAGAGATTCACAATGTGGAGCAGAATGATATGCTGCGCAAGGTAACAGTCAGGAAGAAAACAGCATTTCTTCAGTTCTGCATTTGCTAGTTGTACGCCATTAAGGTTATATGTAACATTCCCACATTAAAATGTCTAAGAACGTTAGATCTGTGTTATATATTTTGTTGCGTTGTGTCCTTGCATTACCCCGAATGTTTCCAACAATGTTCAAACACACAGAAATCTGTGATTTATCCAAGGTGATGGTGCATTTTCTGCTAGCCATTGCTAGCTAGCCACTAGTTGCTATAACTTCCGGGAAAACACAGAATATGCCGGACACGTTAGAGAGTGAGGAAGGAAGTCTGCATACATCACTAAACATAACATGAATAGAGCTCAACAGTGACCGCGCACTGGAAGTGAATTGCCCATTCATTCACACTGCTGATGTTTCAGGAAATCCTTATATAAAGTGTTTGGAGCCTGGAACCAAACCAACCAGCCACAAGATGAATCATGACCATTAGGGCTGCACAATTAATTGCAATCAAAGTGGCCGAGTGCAATGTCCAAATCGCAGAACCAGAACCAAATCACAATTTACTGAAAAGGGGAAATTTGTCATGGTTTTTGGGGTATTTGTTTTTTAACCTGTTTTTGACTCAGCCTGCCTGTTTTTGGACCTTGGATTCCCTGCTTGTCCCTTGTTAGATTTGTTTGCCTGTAAGACTGATTTCCTGGTTTTGAGCCTGTCTGAACTGTTTAGTAAACCGGACCGTCCTTATTCTCCAAGGCCTCATTGTCGTGCATTTGGGTTCAAATCTGTCAGTGCTGGTAAACCTTACAGCACAAGCAGGGAACCCAAGGTCCAAAAACAGGTAGATAACCACCATTATAATGAGGTACTGTACTGCTGCAGAGATGCCCTGGCCTAAAAATCTTGTTCTCCAGATGTAAGAAACACGCTTGTTCGTTACAGACCCCAACAAATATCACATCATCACGATTTTAATTGGGGGTTTTTTTCAGTAAAAATGAAAAATTGTAATGCTAAAATGATCATTCCCACCTATTGTACCACATATCATAATCACAGTTTCAGTCTAATGATTGTAATATTACTTTTTTTTTTTTTTTAACCTTATTGTGCAACCCTAGTGACCAGAAATCATTTGACAAAAAAGACTGGAAAATGGAAAAGAGTTTGGGATTGTGGGTACTGTAGTTCATATTTTTCTTAAAACAAGGTTGCTATCCAACAGACTTATGGTTTCTACATGAACGTATGTCATTGTTTCACAGTCTCATAGTTTGTGGTAAATCTACCTCGGATTGTTAGGAAATTATGACTAATAATCTAAATCCTCTACTCAGAATGTAAATGGGATTTTTACTTCTGGAACCTCACTGTTGAGCTCCATAAAACCTCAAAATTACCTCATCCATGAACAGGATTTCTTGTTGTTTAAAAGTGAAGACAACAACTCCCATAATCCCACAATGTCATCAAACTACATCTTTTGTTCTTGTTTTAATGTGACAGAGCCCAGCAGCTGCAGAATTTACATATTGTGCATCTAACTCTTTTAACTGATGGTCTTTTCCAGGTGACGTTTGACCCTGAAGTATTCTTCAACATTTTGCTGCCTCCAATCATTTTCCACGCTGGGTACAGTCTAAAGAAGGTGAGATGTCACATGTCAACGCTAGTCTTTGTGACTTGTGTGGTTTGTATGATGCACAGTAACGAGAGATGAGATGTTGGTATGTGGGGCAGGTGGTCGCATGTGCTGCCACAAACTGCTGTCTCATTGGACAGATGGTAAGCTAAGAAAAACCCTCAGTGGTCACACTGAGAGTGTTCAGTGTTAATTTAACGTAAGTGGCTCTTTCGAGGGGAAGTCCGCAGCAGATGTCTTTTGTTTCCTCTCTGGCATTTCTGCTGGTAAAGAACAAAACGGCTGACACTGACAATATGACTAGTTTCATCCTCTTTTAATTGTTGCAGAGCTACAGATTTGTTTTATGTGGGGAATCCGCAGGGTGGCTGCGCACTCTGAATCATTAATCCATCACCATATTTACCGGTATGAGAATTTCAGCTCTGGCAGGTGGTGCTTTTTATGTATGAGAATTGTAGGTGCTTTAGTGCCTCGACCTTGAAATAATGGAGGGTGAAATGTGTTTAAGCAGCTGGTGACATCTGATATATGTTCTCATTGTGAGGGCGCACCTCAGCCTTTTCCAATTACACTGTGATAGATGATATCAAGAAGTCAGATGAATGAGGGGATGTATCCTTGTGCTTTGACTGCGCACAGCATCTTATAAGGATCCGACCACAGTTTGTAGTGAAAGCTACACTATGTAGCATTTATGCATTAAAACAGCTACTTATTATATATATTTTTTGAGTTGTCGACTCATATTATCCATCAACAGCACACTCAAGAATTGACTGTATCTGGTCTTGTTAATGACTTGTTTGGGTATACGTCATTTGGTTTTCCCCCAAAATACGAAGTCTTCCTAGAATTAGTATGTAGTTTGGATTTGGTCCATAGAATCTCAATACGGAAAATGTCCATCACAAGTTCTCAAAGGCCAGGGTGACATCACATTGTTTGTTGTGTCCGACAAACACTCCAGTGATACAAGACACAAAATCAAATCAGCAAATCCCCGCAGTTTTATGATCGGAAATTGCGATGTTGCGATTGCAACAGTTAACGCAAATTCAACCAATCTCTGTGAATTCTCCGCAGCCTTGTCCAAACTTCCGCAAATCTGACCAATCATCATTGCTTCCCACAACTGCTACCAATCATAGCAGTCGCCTGCGCAAACATCTTACATGTTCATCTAATGAAACCACTCAGTGTTTTATTATTTACTATGTTTTTGTGTTTATATATATATATATTTTTTATTTTCTCACTGGTACTGAAAAGAACACAAGGTTTGTTATTGTTATTGACATTTATCTGTGCTCTGTGCACTTTTGTATTTTATAATTCGTGCGTGCCGTTTTTGACTGAGTTTGACTGCCAGAAAGATTTGGCTTCTGTGTGGAACACCCCCAGGTGCACTTCTTCATGTACAAATAAAGCAGATTTTGTTCGAATTTTTGTAGTCCTGAGGCTTTTTGGCAAGGTTACTCAGAGCACTCAGGACAGAGTGTGTTTTTGTTCCCCCTTGATCAAGTTGCTTTTGATTTTTTTTTTTTTTTTTTTTTTTTTTTTTGATGAATCATTGAATTGGAGAAAAAAATTAACAACTAAGTTTTTGCAATTTTCACTTAGTCCTGCAATTTCATTGCAAAAAGTGCCTAAATTTTGCAACATGCATTGCAATTTTTTTTGGAAAAAACGCTGCAAAATTTGGCATTTTAGGCCGCAACAAACAATCTCAAAAAAAGCCCACTAAATCCTGGAGGGACTGCATGATGGAACCAATAAATATATGGCATTTTTGCTTGATTAATGACTAAAGTGATTATTTAGCTATCAAAATTGTAGACTAATGTTTTGTGGATTAATTTATTAACTGATTGACTATCAATCTATTGTTTCAGTATTAACATGAACTTTTTATGTGACTGTTAACCAGTCCCTCCAGGAAGTTGCAATGTTGTGATTGCAACAGTTCACACAAATTCAACCAATCCCTGTGAATTCTGCACGACCTTGCAGTTTTGCCGTGCAACTTTTCTGCAAACTTGACCAACCATCGTAGCTTCCTGCTAGTTCTACCAATCATAGCAGCCCCCCAAGCAAATGTTGTACATGTACGTCTCAATGTTTTGTTTAATTATTATTATTATTATTTTTGTATTTACAGTTTTTTTAATTTTGTCATGGGTACTGAAAAGAACACAAGATTTGTTATTGTTATTGGCATTTATCAGTGCTCTGTGCACCTTTAAAAATAAGTTTGTTTTTGCTGTTTTGTGTTTTGTACTTTTTCTCTTTTTTTTCCCATGGATCTCATGATGTATCCATACTTTCCTTGTTGTAAAAGTAAAAACTGATAAATATATGATATAAAGAGTGTGTATCACTGTTAACTCTAGTCTGTGCTGACTGGTGGTTCTCAAGTATTAAGTTGCTTGACAGTTTATAGCTACTGCAAAAGCATGAGAGGTTTTTTGTTTTTCTAGTGAAACTAATTCAAGATGGAATTTGCTGAGTCGAACAACAGGCCTCAGGAAATAGGAAGTAGGGGTCCTGTTAGCCTATTTTTTCAAATACTGTTCTTTTAAAATATCATCTGTTGCAGGGATAAGTTCATTTGTTAACAGCTTTAGAGAGAAACAGAGAAATGTTCAATGTTTGTGTGCCTCTTTGGTCCTTGTCGATTCAGTGAATCATCTGCTTTAGATCGCCGTAGTAAAACGCAGCGTTTGTGACTGATGTGTAAATGTTGGCACAGTTAGCTGTTGTCATCTGACTGTAATGCCACAGAAGATTTGTCATGTCCTGAATGTAACTGTCACAGTATTTTTTCTTTCTTCCGTTTTGCTCCATTCTTTCATGTTTCTTTTTTTAAATTTTTTACAAGAACCACTCCTGACAGTCACTGAGGAAAAGGCTCATTTCCTGATGAAATCTGAATCAGTGTTGATACTGGGGTTGAGGGGGATTTCAGCAATCCAAGAGATCTGCAGAGGCGTTTGTGTTGTTCTGCTTGTTTGTTTTACAACCAGTCAAACAACTGAATCTGTGTTTGTGTTTCTGGTCCTGTTTGACAGGGAGTTTCTCTCCAACCTGTGGCCGTTACTGACCTGAAGCCTTTGTTGAATCTTAAAAAGCCTGGGTTACTCCAACAAGAATTAATTTAAACAGGATTAAATCATGGTATAACTTCAAATTATGTTAACACAAGCAAATTAATTAGCTTAAAATTAAGAAAAACTTTTAAACCTCAGTTTTTACCCTTAACCTTGATTTTAACCTTGAATTTAATTCTTTTGCACCAAAACTTTAAACTCCAATTTATAAAATGTGATTCAGTGTAACACTCGAGGATATAACTCATATGACTCAAGCCTGCTGAGTTTTATGATACAGCTTTTCTTTCTTTAAATCCACAAACATTCTGCCAGTTGCTGCTACTTAGTTGATACTTTTATCCATTTGTAAAAAATAATTATTTAGCCATATTTCTCCATTAAGTTTTTCTCAGGAGGAGGAATTAGAACTTGTCCTCCGAGCCATCATGAGGTAGCTAACTGACGGCTTTTTACATGTTTTGTTAACTTTTTAACTAGCTAGCAAGCAATGTAATGGTTTGTTAAAATTTTATTTAGCTAACAAACCGTGTCATGTTTTGTTAACTTTCCATTAGCCAGCAAACAACGTAACATTTTGTTCACTTTCTAGCTAGCTAACAACAATGTAACATTTTAACTTTTTAGCCGACTAACAAACAATGTAACATTTTCTTAACTTGTTAACTAGCTAGGGAACAATGTAATGTGTTGTTAACTTGTTAGCTAGCTAGCACACAATTTTAAGTTTTGTTAAGGAAAACAGAGCAGACAAAAGTTAACAGTTTTCCGCTTCTTTTATACTTAATATGTCCCAAATGCAAACATATTTATTGTTTATTCAGTTTAAGTTGGGCAGGAAATCATCGCCATATGGATAATCTAGGTTTACAGTCAATACAGTTAGATTTACTAAACAGTTATAAATTGTGCAACAGAGCTCTGCTTGATTTTCGATCTAGATTTTTTCATTTTGTTCATTTTTCAATTTAGTTTTGCTAAATTCTCATCTTTGTAGTTGCCACCCAGCTTTTTAAAAACTATTTATTGGTGTAAAAATACACAACTTCTGTGAACGAAAAAGCAATGCTAACATTGTACACTTCGCTAAACTTGTGTATGTGTTGTTTTTTTTAATCTTACATTACTTTTGTTTTTCTTTCCTTGTCTTGTTCTCCTTTGTCCTTTTCCAGAGACACTTCTTCAGGAATCTGGGCTCCATCATTACCTATGCATTTCTCGGCACTGCCATCTCATGTTTTGTTATTGGGTGAGTGTTCACGTCGTCTTTATGAGATGTCAGTTTAAAATCAGGATGCAACTGTTGTGAGCTCGGTCAGAACACGCCACTTTTTCTTCTCCACCTTCAGGAATCTGATGTACGGTGTGGTCAAACTGATGCAAGTGGTCGGACAGCTAAGTGACAAGTTCTACTACACTGACTGCCTTTTCTTCGGTGCCATAATCTCTGCCACAGACCCAGGTACGACTCATGCACATGCTGACCAGGATTATGTGATGCAGTTTCCGGCTGAACATGGCTGTTTGAATGTTTTGTGTCTCTGTGTGTAGTGACGGTGTTGGCCATCTTCAATGAGCTCCATGCAGATGGGGATCTCTACGCTCTGCTGTTTGGAGAAAGTGTTATGAACGACGCAGTGGCCATTGTGCTTTCATCGTAAGTCAAACTCCTACATCATCAGAAATCTGCAAAACTCAACACCTTCTATTTTTTTTATACCAGATCTCTCTCTGCTTGTTTTTGAGCTTTTTTTTTCCCCTCCTGATGTTGAAATTCAACACTGATGTGTGAGACAGAGCATCACTGCTCCTCTTGACAGACAGACAAACAGCACTCTGCCTCCCTCTGCTGGACGAGGACAAATCACCTGCTACTACAGATTTCTTATGACCTTCTATTTCATTCTGTTTGCCACCAGGGTTGGGAGGGTAACTTACAAAATATGTTCCTGTACAGTTACTAATTACCTGTTAAAAACTGTAGTCAGTAACATAATCCAAGTATGACAATATTAAAGTAATGTAATTGATTACTTTCCATTACATTAGGATTACCTCAATATAAAACATGGTGAAATGCAACTAATGATTATTTTCATCATTGATTTATCGGTCGATTATTTTCTCAATCAATCGATTAGTTGTTTGGTCCATGAAATGTCAGAAAATTAGGAAAAATGTGTCTTAATCTTCAAATGTCTTATTTTGTCCTCAACTCAAAAATGTTCATCAATCAATTATCAAAATACATGCAGATTGATTTAATAGTCAAATTAAAAATAGATTAGTCGTTGCAAGATTTTATGTTGGTTGTTTGGTTCATTGTGTGCGATTGATTGATTGATTGATTGATTGATTGATATAAAGACAAAAAATGGCGAAATTTCCACCCAGTGAAGCATTTTTTCACTAGAAGCCATGAATTGGAAGCTGTTTTCACTGTGCCTGGTCGTTCTTTATTTCGTTCTTTATTCAGCTGATAATCCCCGTTTTTTACTAAATGTATCTGTAATCTGATCACATCTTTTTTTTTGTAAGTGTAATGGAATACAGTTACCATTTTTGGTATCCAGATTACTTAATCTTGTCACATGTAATCCATTACTTCCCAAGCCTGTTTGCCACATATGTACAAACAAATATGATTATTTTCCAAATAGCACCAAAATTAGATGCGTCCACAGTTCAAAGAAAGTGAGACAATTCAAAACGTCACATGAAAATTGTTCAGTTTATGACAGATACTGAAAATATCTGGCATAACATGTATTTCTTTTGTATTTCAGGTCGATTGTGGCGTACCAGCCCGCTGGAGCAAACACGCACATGTTTGACGCCTCAGCCTTTTTCAAGTCGGTGGGGGTTTTCCTGGGTATTTTCAGCGGCTCCTTTGTGATGGGTGCAGCCACAGGAGTCGTCACCGCTCTCATATCCTTTCTCTGGTACCTGCTTTGAAATTAAAATACAAAAAGTCTAGTTTCTTGGGTGAGTAGGCGTGTTATAGTTGTGATTGGCGAAGATGCACACGTTTTTGTGTCTTTAACTCGACATCCACGTCACCAAGTTCACAAAGCTGCACTGCTTCCCGCTGCTGGAGACGGCCCTCTTCTTCCTCATGTCCTGGAGCACCTTCCTGCTGGCCGAAGCCTGCGGGTTCACAGGTGAGCCGAGTCAGGGGGGCGACTGTGAAGGAAGTAGCTGCAGTTTGGGAAGTAGGCACCAGACAGCTGCGGTCAGGATGGTAAAGATGTGAAGTGTGGGCAGTCCGCATCCGGCAGATGTCTTTCTGACTTAATTAAATTAGATGTTGTCTGTGAAGAGTCTCAGTCATCCAGGGCACGGTATATCAAGAAATGCTAAGTCGAAAACAACTCGAATGGCTTTAGATTCTAGAAATTCTTCAATCTAACTGTCCACTGTAGGAGTGGACGCCCTGCAGACCTTGTATAACCTTCACTTTTAGTTCTCTAAAAGTGACGAACGTCCCAAACCTGGGGACTTTCCTAAAACATCCTCTTTTTCTTATGAAAGTGCAGCAGTTTATGACTTTGGAGGGTCGTTTCATTTTGGTTATTTTACTGTTACATCACAACATTAAAAAAAGAGGACGTTGGGACATTAAGAGAACATTCCTCTATTGTTCCCTGTTAGTCACTTGGGGGTATTTTCAGTCGAGACTGCATCTAAGTTGGTATACAGTACTTTCCCTACATGACTTCAGATGCACATAATGTTTTTGTTCTTTTATGGTAACACCGCATCACAAAGAGGACTTTAGGAAAACGTTCCCACACGGTTCTCTCTAGGTCTTATAAACGGAGGTCGCAAAGGTACACAGATTCTTTACTCAAGTAGAAGTACAGATACTTGTGTAAAAAAAAAAAAAACTCTGAAAGTAGAAGTACTGATTCAACTTCCTTAATGCAGTGAAAGTGAAAAAGTACAGGCTCTGAAAATGTTCTCCCTGAAGGACATTTCTATGGACTCTTTCTGTATAAAACTAAATGAACCTAACTTTTCCTCCACCACAGAGTCCCCCTCTCTGTCTTGATCTGTCATTTTTTGTCTTGCTAGATCTTTTAGGGCCTTTTCCATCTTGTTATGTCTTTTACATTGTTTTTTTTTGTCTTGTTAAGTATTTCCAAGTTGTTTTATCAGTTTGTTACATCTTTTTTTGTCTTGTTACTTCTTGTTATGTCCTTTTATGTTGTTTTCTTGTCTTGTTAGGTTTCTCGTCTTGTTCTGTCTTTTACGTTGTATTTCGTCTTCTTACTTTTTTTTTCTTGTATCTTTTACAGCGTTTTACATCTTGTTACCCCTTTTTTGTCTTGTTGCATCTTTTCGTCTCTTTATGAAACCAGTCTTGATGTTGTGAAGGCGTCCCACAATGATGCAAAACAGAACTAATCAATCTCCTCAAATGCATTAAAACTAAAAAAGTAAAATAAATAAAAAAAATTAATAAATACTCAGGTAAAGTACAGATACCCGAAAAATCTTCTTAAGTACAGTAACTAAGTATTTGTACTTAGTTACTTAGGTACTTCCCACCTCTGTAAATTAAGAACTGTTGAGTACTTTTATAGAGGAAAAAGTCCCCTTGATAACAGTTGGGAAATGTGCACAAGCAAAACTTCCAGCACGTTCAAGGGACGTTCCCATTTGGTCTCATTATAACATTTCTATTTGAATATAGAATATAATGTCTGCCTATTTATAGAACCAAAGTGTGCATCAAGAAATATGGAATAGAAATAAATATTTCTGAAGGCAAAATCCAAAATAAAATCAGACATCATGCTTATAAAAGAACTGAGATTATGTCACTTCTGGCATGTTTTGGGAATATGTTCAGCAGTATAAGCAGAAATGCCTTATTTTATTTGTCTCTGACAGCAACAGTTAACATAATGCTTAATGTAAGAATTTAATGTAAAGAAATGAAAGGCTGCGAAGCACAGAGGCTTCACACTGCTCCTGACACTTAGGATGGGTTTAATCCAGAGAACAAATCCCCCTACAGGGATTAATAAAGGATAGCTTAACTTGTAAACATGTTTTGATGGTATTACAAGACACCAAATGAAGGTCCCCTAAAGGCATACTTGCCAACCTTGAGACCTCAAAAATAGGGAGGATTTTGATAACAAAAAAAAAAAGAGAGTTTCAGAGACTTAAGTCTACTTTTAATTCTCAGGAAATAATATAGAATAATTTGTCCCTCTAGCTTGAACTTGCATAAATCTCTGGCACAAATTAATGTTCATTCATTCAGATCATTCATTTATTTTTGTGTCATTCATTCCCTGCTCCTAAAAGAAAATTGATGTGTCAGATTTTACAAAAGGCATGCCCCTTTTTCTTAAAACTTTCCCTAAGAATCGTGAATCCTTCTTAGTAAATCCGAGTGGGGTTGTAGCTGTATTGTTGGAGACAGTAGACTTTAAGATTTCTAAAGGGCTTATACATACTGTACAGTGTCAGGAAGAGTCGTGATAATGCAAAGGAAGATGGATAAATTTGTTAGAAATCCGGAGAAATAGAGGGGAATTGTGATCCCGGGAGGAAATGGGGAGAGGTGATTGAGAGACATGAGTCTCCTGGGAAAATCGGGAGAGTTGGTAGTTGTGCCTAAAGGTTCTGTAAATGTTCCTGTAATGTGAAGTAAAAGTTCTGGAAACATTCTGAGAGGGTCATGGACAGACTTAAATAGGTCCGAAAAAAGAACATAGCATTTTGCAAAGACTTGTGTAGAGGCCTAGAGGGAACATCCGAGAGTAATGGTCTCCTAATGTTGTCAGAACATCCTGAATGTTCCCTGAAAGTCCCTCCAATAATGTCGCCCTACGCTTTTATTAGAACACTGTGACAACCTTGGAACTTTCTTGGATTGCGAATGTTACAAGGCAACGTCTAGGAACGCTCCAGGAACGTACAGTTTCTAGATTGGAACAACAAAATGGAAAAAAAGTTAGTGATTGGTCAGACAGTAATAAGTACAATTGTTTTTCAACTATTCTTTAATTGTTCACACTTCTTCATCTTTTAGATTTATAATAAATAGATCCTTTTTGCATCTAAAGAGCCCTTTCTAATGATTTGTTCACACGAGGGCTTTTTATTTCTCTGACAGAACATTAAAGCGGTACACTAGTGATTAAGTGCCGTGTTCTTTAAAGTTGGTGACTCAGTAGAGACGGATTAAGAAAAGAGTCATCGAAATTGAAGCGGCAGAGGCCGAGACATCCTCAGTGTTTCGTTTAGTCAGGGTCAAGCTTCAGAAACACTGGATCCTACATTTCCCACAATGCAACTCAAATGCATCTTTTATCAGTCTCATTTTTAAAACTTATCAAAGCAGATTCAAGTCTCAGAGTAGTTTCCTCTCACGATCTGTAACTGAGTATCCCTTTTAAAAAGTGTCCCATTGAGTCATTAAATATTTTAAAAGGTTTTTCACTAATAACTCATTTGATGATCACGAACCACTGCGTTTTATCTAGATGGATCCTTTTAGATCCAGGCTTCACTCACGTTGTTGATTATGCTGAATAACATAATTATGAGCAGTTTAAACTAAATACTGTAAACCATCCTCGGAGAACTGAATCATCTGTTATACAAAATGAAATGTGACAGGGATTTAAATACAGATTATACAACAGATGTGCAGCAGATGAAATGAACAGAAAATACACTAAAATACACAGTCGCAAAGCAATAAGAGGACTGCAAAGCTAATCTCTGGCTCTGATCTTTCTAAATAGATGAATTGTCAATTGCATATCCAAGTGCTACTGTAGTATTAAGTGTTTGTATGTGTGTGTCGTCCCACAGGCGTCGTGGCTGTGCTGTTCTGTGGCATCACGCAGGCTCACTACACCTACAACAACCTCTCTGAAGAGTCCACAAAACGGACCAAGCAGGTAGCATCCAACCCCGTTTATTTTGGAGCATTTTGAACCCCCCCCCCAGTGACAGTATGAACCGGGTGCTCGGCCCCTGTGCCAGATGGCTCAATGATCAGCCTGCTGTGACCTTAATCAGGGTTGTCTGAGGACATCCCTCCTGACACGAGCTTTTAGTTTCCCAGAGGGGGTTCAGTCTTGAGGACAGGCTGCAGATTAGCACGTAGACAACACACAGCGTGACACATTTTGCATCCGTGTCCTGGCAGACTCTTGGTATTTTGGTTTCAAAGAAAGCCACACATGCGTCTTTACAATGACAAGGTTAAAGTGCTTGACGCATTTTCATGTGTCTCTGTGTTTGTCCTTGGACTATGTGTCCCTCTCGGAGCAACATAGAAGCAGTCAGCTCTATAATCATCACGGCAGCCTGGCAGAGAAAAGAAAAAAATGACTCAGTAAAAACTCATACGGGAATTTAGTCAACCAATCTTGTCTCATTAAGTTATAAGCATGAGTTGTGCTGACGTAAAGTGTTTTGGCTTGAAATGAGTTGAATGACTGTACTGTTCAGAGCTCAATCAGCTCATTAAATTAAAGGGATAGGTCACCCGGAAATGAAAATTCAGTCACTGTCTACTCCGCCTCATGCTGATTGAAGGTCAGGTTGAGTTTTTTTTAGTTCACAAAACACTGCTGGAGCTTCACAGGAAAACATTTTACACCTGAATCTTCACTGTAGATCCTTAGCTTGGAGCCACGTTCACGTGCACACCGTCTGAACGGTGTGTGGTGTGACGGTGTGCACGTGCAAGTGAACAGCATGTCGGGGCTTTAGAAGATTTGAAGAGCAGTATGGAGGCATTTTATGTCTTTCTTTGAAAATTTTATTTATTTTTTATTTTTTATTTTTGGGAGATTCTGCAACGCTGTTTTGCTGTGAACTAAAGAACTGAACCTGACCGTCAGTCAGCACGAGGATGAGTAGATAATGACTGAATTCTCATTTTTGGGTGAACCATCCCCTTCAAGTATCTAAAGAAACATAATCAGCATATTACCAGACTTGTTTGGGAGTTAAAACTCTCCTGAGATCCCACTTTTTCATAGTTTGAAGAAAACATATATGATAGAAACTCTAATACATTCTAAGATGAGTCATGGTTGTTTACTTTCACGATATTGAAAACTGCAAATTGTGAACCATGATGAAGGTTCTTTTATTAAATTCTTAAAATGTGTTTGAGTCACTGGGGGCAGTTTCACATATTGTCTTTGTGCCGATGCTGGAACAAAGCGACTCCAACAGGAGCAGCTGCAGCTCCGAGTTCTTTGTGTGAAATGTAAAAGGAAATCTAATTTTGTTTGTAATGTTCATCAGTTTGACTGAAGCATTGTTGGTTCAACTTAATATCTTAAACTTACTGAACATGTTTTCTCAAGTATAACTGAATTAAAGGGTCATTTGTTTTGAATCATTACAATCACATTACATCAACTTGTCTTTTTAAATTCAGTCTAGTTAAATTTTAAGGCAGCCTCTTTTTTTTTTAAAGTTCAAACTAATCTTTATTTTATAGTGCTACCAAAGCTTTTCTGGAGGGAATAGACGATGCACACAGCTCAGAGAAGAAAGCCAGATAGCTCTTTATTTTTTGAGCAGCGTGGTGCGAAGTTTGTGTGAAACTCCGCATTTTAAAGCTCTTTCTGTGCATTTTACTTGTATTCTTGCTGTATTTTTTTCCCAAACTGAATTCACGACGAGTGTTATATTTTCCATGCAGCTCTTTGAGGTCCTTCACTTCCTGGCTGAGAATTTCATCTTCTCCTACATGGGCTTGGCTCTGTTCACCTTCCAGAATCACATTTTCAGCCCCATCTTCATCATAGGGGCTTTTGTATCCTTCTGGTGCACAACAAACACGTGCCTTTCTGTTTTCATTTGGAACGACCCCTCTCATAGAATTACACTTTACCACAGCTGTAGAATTAGGTCATTGTAGAGGATTTTTGTGCTATTATGGCTATTTCTGTCCAAAAAGACAACCAGATTATTCTAAGAAAGATTTTGCTGCTTCACTATGAAGGTCACATTCATGTATTGAATCTCTCCAGCATCAGATTGTTCAAGATTGTCACAGATTTCCTGACCTGTGTGTCAGATTGCCATATTCATCGGAAGAGCTTTCAACATTTACCCGCTGTCCTTCCTTCTCAACCTCGGCAGAAGACACAAGATCAAGGGAAACTTCCAGCATATGATGATGTTTGCCGGTATGGAAAAGCCACTTTGACTTTTCCTGATTTCCTTTTTTTCCCCCAACAGCTAATGATTATTTTCAAATTGTTCATTACATATTTCTCAATTAATGAATTGTTTAGTCTATGAAATTTAAAAAAAAAATAGTGAAAAAATTCCTTACACAGTTTCTCAGAGGCCTCAGTGATGTCATCAGTTTACGTGATTTGTCAGACTAACAGTCTAAAACCTTAAAATATTCAATTTACTGTAATATGACAAAGAAAAACAGCAAATTGTCACAATTTGGAAGCTGAAACCAGAGAATGTTTGGTATTTTGACTTGGGAAATCTATTCTAAAAATGTGATTTGATCATTTTTGGATGTGACCCTCTGCAGGTCTGCGTGGGGCGATGGCGTTCGCCTTGGCTATCCGGGACACGGCCACCTACGCCCGCCAGATGATGTTCACCACCACGCTGCTCATTGTCTTCTTCACCGTCTGGGTGTTTGGCGGTGGGACGACGCCCATGCTGTCCTGGCTACACATCAGGTGACTTAACAATTAATGTGCCGCAATTCTCAGCATCCCCACTGCACTAAATCTGCATGTCCTTCTCGAATGGTAAACACTGTGATAAATTATCAATGGAAGACTTACCTTTTTCAATATTTTTTTATGTAAATCTAAACATTGCTTTCCAAGATAACACAATACACGTCTTTGCAAAATAAATAATCATTATTAGTATTTTATATATTTTACTCTCAGAACAAAGATCAGCCTTTGACTCAAATTAACCTTGATGTCTAACATTGATTTAGTGAAAGCATATGTTTAGCTATCAAAAACTATTTATGAATACATTTAAAATCAGCTTTTGAAACTTTGTTCGAGCCTCGCTTTGGCCACTAGAAGCTGCCATCGCACTTAGTTCACTCTGGCACAGACAGCTAAAGCAAGAGATGTAGACGTTAGCTGGTGAGATAACCACGATTAGCCTTTATTAAGGCTAAAATCAAATGTATTAATTCTTTTTCCTTTGCTGTAAATTTTGATGAAATGACATCTTGGAAATTAAGTTAGTTCCACATAGAAAATGAGTCAGTCATCTAAATCCAATCACAAGGAGAAAAACTGCTAAAGCTGTTGCAGTTAGCTTAGTGTTAGCGAAGTAGCAGTAATCAGCATCTCGACTTTTGACAGAGTGAATGCTTTTTGTTCTGGATTAGTGAAAACATGGATACAAAATAGTTTATTTTCTCAGACATGTTAACAAGAGAGCTGGATGAAAACATTTTGTCTGTAGATTCTGTGTTTCTCCTTCTCATTCTGTGAAGAATATCCAAAGGCAGTGTGTAATATCTGCATTTTATAGTTATTATGAGCAGGGCTGTGAGTAAAGCAAGAGCACAGGGACAGCTTTGTTTATATAACTCTAATGTCTGAATCAACCGCAGGACAACTGAACACCAACAACAAAAGTAGCAAATCACTTCTTCCATTATATCACACCACCAATCTTCATCATCACTCACATTATATGCATGTAAGGTGCACCTTATTATATAGTTACTGATCTAAATTAAGGAGCAGAATGCAAAATGTATTTGTAGTTACATTGATTAAATTATGCAAATCATAAATACTAAATCTGAAAAAAAAATAAGGTAATCTACAAAATAAATCATCACAAAAATAGATCTTATCTTATATTATCATGTAGGTTCTGTTGCAATTATTTTTTTGGTTAATCCTAAGACAAAAAAGACATCAGAAGAATACATTACAACTTTTCTATCTGTTACTGTCTGTTACTCGGTTTAATATATAGGCTATCCTTTATTTATATATCTTTTATTTAACCAGGTAAATGCCTCATTTAGATTAAAAATTCTTCATCAAGAGTGGTCTGGCCAAGAGCACAGCGTGCAACTAGGGCTGCATGATATGACAAAAAAAAAAGTCATATTCTCACATATTTTGACTGAAATAGTGATTGTGATATGCAATATGATTAGATGGAATGATCATTTTTGCATTAAAATTTAAATTTTTATGGAAGAAACTATAAAAACTGTGATGGTGTGATATTTGTTGGAGTCTGTACCAATCAAACATGTTTTCATTCATCTGAAGAACTTGTTAGGCCTTTTTAGGCCAGGACGTCTCTACAACACCACAGTACTAAATATAATGCTGCTTGCTGTGATTTGGATGTTGCACTTGGCCATATTGAAATTTTGGTAATAATGCGATTAATTGTGCAGCCATACAATAAACACAAACATACAAAATAAAGACAAACGATCACACACTACGAATGATTGAAACACAATATCCATTTTACAGTTGCACAAGGTCGAGGACGAAAACCAATTATGACGCAGGTACAACGATTTCACAGAGCGAACACACTGACTAAGGGTGCTGTTTTCTCGATCCTATACAATTGAATTAAATTCCACAACAATCTTTAGGCACTGGTCAGGTGCATTAAGATGCATGATGAGCAGATCATTGTAATCCGCTTCTCTGAGTTTATCCTGATAAAAACCTGTTATCTCACTAAACTGCTTCAATGGTTCCTGCTTTCTGTTTTTGTGGGGCAGTTATATATTTGCTCCGTGTTTGTACCAGTTTGAACTAAGCATTATTATTTCCTCTTGCAACATGTGCTTCCTCTCCAGCCGACATGATTAAATGCATCTTGTGTTGCCTGGCACTGTTGTCCAGTAGATGGGGCCAGAGCTCTCCCCTGCTGCTCACATGTTCTTCCGTCCAGAGCTTTCAAGTCAGACGGGGACTATTGTTGCATCTTTGATGAAATTCTGTCATTTTCCCACTAAAGGAAGTACTCTAGTTTCCTCACTCTAAGACTGAACGTGTGAACTAAACTCTTAAAATCCAGATCATTCACCAAGCTGTCACACCACGAGCCGCCCCAGCTCCAGATGTTATAAGCGTTGCTCTCTGTCCGTTTGGAGCCCAGCCTCTCTTAATTTTGTCTGACCGTGATGCGCTGGGAGCTTGTGTTTGTCATGACAAAGCGGATTACGGGCCTGTGATGTGTGTGACAGCAGCAGAGGCGGTGCCGAGCGAACAGGCTCTGCTTAATATGAGTAATGCCTCCTCAGACGGAGCAGGAACTATTGTGTTTAGTGGAGGTTTAGAGCACTGCCAAAATCTCCCCCATGAACTGATTGCCATGGTAACTGGGACATGTGGCGCATGGCAGGCGGATATCGGCAGTGCTCTGTGATCCTGGTATCATCCTCTGTGTATGTGCATAAATTTACACATTTTTGGGTTAAAAGTCCTGAAGTGTGGGTCAGACATCACGTGATGTAGAAAATTTAAAAAATGACTGTTTGTTTACATAAAGTATATCCAGTCAGTGTATTTAACACTGAAGATTACATTTGTCAAGGCTTAATTTGCTATTTTTATGGCACAATCCTCTGACCGGGGAATTCAGTTTGGGTGAGGCAGTGATGTTGACAAGCAGGATATGAAGGAGGACTGGTGCTGGGACAGCAAACGTCTGGTGTGAGAGAAAACTGTGCTGGTTCCTGTTATCGGGTTTTGATGAATGGTTTGCAAGCAGGCAGGCGTGTAGCTTGTCACGGAGCCCCGGCAGAGCAGCCATCAAGAGAGAAAGAGAGCCGTCTGTGATCACGCTGGGGCAGGGAAGAGCTACTGAAATGTCAATTCCAACGCAGAAAATTTTAGCTGCACTTTTTTTTATAGTAACATTTCCGGTGTTTGTTTCAATTCGAGTCTTTTGATATAATTAGGATTATGAGGAAACACTTGTTGTACTGGCTTAGGTTATCCCAAAAACAAAAGCCCACTGCTACAAAAATATACACTCTGGAGTTGGAGGTTAGTGTCAGCCTGCCAGACCCCATCAGCATATTGCTAAATTTAACCGTTATAAACATCTACTCCTTCTAAAAGATTATTTAGGATTTCTTACAGCTGTTCTAGACCAGAATGGAAACAAAACACACTGGCTGTAGGGTTGTTGTCGGAGAAGCCAGTATTTCAATTTAGCATGTTTCCTTAATCTCTGATCACATATCATGCTATTTCTATGAATTAGTGCAATACATATATTACATATTTATCCTTTGTTTAACCAAAAACAGCTGTTTAACTGCTCTAAAAGTCACCAAAAATGTCTTGGCTCATCTTTCCCCTCTTCCAGGAATCACCAACTCTGGCTTTGTTGAAATAAACCCTTTATTCACCCTTTATTAACCCTTTGATTTCCGACCTCCCTCTCGCTCCACTCTTGATATTTTCACGTCTGCGTCTTTAAATTAATGGTTTATGTCGACCAAACCAGAGACGGTGATTGTTTGGGCAATGAAAAATAAGTCAAGAGTTTTATTTTGTTTCTGTCGAGCTTGATTGAAGATTGAAGATTTTGCAAAGGGAGTCTGGTTAGTTTGTGAAGAGCAATAAATCAGCTGTTTCTGGTTCCACAATATGCATCTTACTTTTTTTTTTTTTTAAAAAGGTCTCTCTCTGTGGCAATCCTTTGTAATAATGTTGTCAGACACTTAACAACAACCTGAGCCTGTCAGTAACAAGAACAAGCGTTTGTGTGAAAAATACTAAAGTCACCCTTTAAACCAAGTGCAAGCGCTGAGTGAAGTTGATGTAAGTGAAAGTTCTAAAAGCAGTTGACAATTCAGTTAAACTTCAAACACCGAGAGAAATGAAGTGTCATAAAGTGTTCGCTGAACTATAATAAACAATAAGAGATGAAAACAGTGGTACTGTTATTGACATAAACACACTGAAGGCAATTGAATTGTAAATAAAAGTGTTCTGGTTATTTCATCCGGCGTTTTTTTATTTTCATTTTTTATGTGTAGGCCTGAACATCTGCTGTGCTTCTGTGCCAATTCTGAGGATTAGTGCATGTCCCCGAAACAGAGGATCATACTTGGCCGTGACTGTTGCCAATTACTGTTTTTTAAAACACTGAGTGGTCACTGTTATCTGCTTGTGTTTTCATTTATGTCTCGTCCTCCATTAAATGAAGACTGACTGTGACATTCACCCTTTGATCCTCAAAATGATACAGATGATATGCTTCCATCTCATGTGTGAAACTAACATTTCACACAAAAAAAGAAACAACTTTGATTTTTGAGAAATTACATACAATCCCCCATCTGTATCTAATGCGAGCATCCAGTGTGAGAGTTCAGAGATTTGTGTTGCACCATGACCGTTCCAGTTCCTCATGTGAGCATCTGATGCACGCGAGGGTTATTTTTACACACACTAAAAAAGAATAGCTAAATATAACACCTGATGCTTTGATTTTAACGTTCACGATTCTGAGTGTGTGTGTGTTTATGACGTGACAGGGTTGGGGACGACAGAGCGTTGCAGGAAGAGCAACGTCGGCATGACAAGCTTGAGTACTTCAGGTGCCGTATCTGGATGTGTGGAAACTCTGACAGTAACTGGTGTTGGGAAAGTGTGTGGTTTCTTCAGATGGAAATCTTTCTTTTTCACTGTTTACTTCTGCTTTTCTGGTGAAGGGTAACAAGCAGCACCTACAAAGGGCCACAGCAGAGGATGTGACTTCAAAGAAGATGAGAAATATTTTTTCAGATGTTGGAAGAAAACGAGGGAGGTTTGATCTCTGAGAAGCATCAGTAGTCACGCTTGATTTAAAAGTCCACTTATATGACAACAAGCCGTACTTTTTTTTTTATCAAAGTAGACAAAAATTACAAATAGTATGTTATTTATTAGATAGTATTAGACCTTTATTAGAGGGCAATTAGGGACTCATTGCAGTTTGGGGAATATTTTGTCTATGTGTGACTGCACAGACTTATTGTAATACTGTAGGCTGATAATGTGATGTGATCAAATAGGTAGGCATGGATCCTGGCTACTCCAGCATGTCTCAAATGGCAGATATGTGATTTCACTTTGGTTTACAGTACAGTTCTATAGTAATGTGCCCCTAATGACCTCCTAATGAAGTCTAACAAGGGTCTAACAGTGTAGCGTGCTGTAAAATAAAATACAATTGCAATATTTCAGGAAAGAGGGTTTGAAAACCACTGCGTCACATACCAGCCCAGCTCCGTTTGGAGGTGCTGCTGCTTGAGGAGTCACCGTTGCATGATCAAGTGCTACATTCAAGGCTTTTCTCCGGGGGATGTGAGAATCTGAGTCTGTTTCTTTGTTGTGTCTCTGTGGACTGTCCACCAGTTTTTCACACAGCGGTGGCAAAGAACAAATCACACACCCCGTTATTACCCAGAAGGAGCTCGACACTTGTGTGCGAGCTGATGTGAAAAGTATGCGAGGGCTACAGCATGTCATTACAGTTCCTCCATTTTTATCGTGTCCAGGATTTCACGTCCTCCCTCGAGGACAGAAACCCTGCAGACGAAAATTGCTTGTGAGGAATATTTGATGGGTTTAAGGAGAGGAGGGAATGTATTCAGGATTAGGATTAAAGGTTAGAGGGTGAATTGAAGTCAGTGGAACACGCTTTTGCATACGTGTGTGTGCATACGAACATGTGTGAAGCACCTATTCTGTTTCTTATCAGAGGAAATGTGTGCAGGGCTGACCCTCTCCCTTCTTGGCCCCCCAGCAGTTGTGTCCTAATCAGATCCTTCCTGATGCAGCACCAGCCGGCTTTGCACCTCTTTGTTTTTGCAGGTTATCTGACCTCCATGCAGCCTCCACACCCTAAAGATCCTGTGTGTGTACATGTGTGTGTGTAGTTGAGAGAGAAGAGAGTCCTAAAAGGCAGTTGGATACCCGCAGTCTGCACCTTCTAATGCTGTTATGGTGGAAAGCAGAAAGAAAAATGCTGTTACTCATTCACTTAGAGTGGATATTTCCTCTGTGTGACTGTCATGGAAAAATCTAAAGATAACCACACGCGTTAGTCTCACCTCCTGCTGTACAGTGCCAGTTGTAGTTTCAGATTCAGCCATGAAAGGCTACACATCTCCGTCTTGGCCTCTGTCCACAAGGATTAGACTCAACTGCTCCAGAGCTTATGTGAATTAAAAGTGCCCCTTTAAAATCTGCTTGTGTTCAGTTTAATCCTCCTCTGTTAGTAACAGACACCGCGGGGAAATTATTCATGTCCAGCTACAAGGACTGAAAATAGCCCATGTGATGCTGTAACCTTCAAGGAAGTGTGTGTATTTTGAGAAATACACATCCTCTCTCAGTTCTTGTCGGGTGTTAGTTTGTGAAAAGATTGATACCACTCTCATGTCTGTACAGAAAAAATGAGGCTACCGTTAGCAGCTGGTTAGCTTAGCTCAGCACAAAGACTGAAAATGGGGAAACAGCTAGTAAGTGATTGCTGAGAAATGTAGCTTTCCATTAGCTTGTGAGGTGCTTGTAGGCAGTTTTTGTTTTAACCTTTGGACCGAGCCAGGCTAGCTGTTTCCCCGTTTCCAGTATTTGCGTTAAGATAGCTGGCTACCTGCTCTAGCTTCATATTTAGCAGGCGCCTTCAACATTTTTCAGAGTTTCTTGCTTGTGAGGTTAAAAAATGATCTATTGTGGCTCATAAGAGTGTCTGCAGACTTGGTATAATGTTACAAGTAATTAGACAATATGGCTCAATAATATGTAGCTAACTAGCTTGCTGCTATGGACAGATGCTGCACATTAATTAGCTAAATGTTTTTTGAATGTTTTTTTTTTTCCACAAAGAGGCCAGTTTATCTTTGCTAATAATATATTGAATTCATGTCAGTGAATTAACTCTTTGGATGTCTCTATGCAAAGGCCCAGTATGAAAGTGGTATCTAATAGCATAATAGCATAAACATGGCACATACTAAAAAAAATCTGCAATTGTTGGTCAATGTAGCACAGATGCTAACTTTATACTTCAACCAAACCCATGACAATTAGTATTACTGAAATGTCATCTGTAGGCTTAGAGGATTAAATTCAACTTGGTTGCTGAGAGCTTCATGTTGGGCAAATTGTGTAATTAGCATAATCAGCTCATTATGAGATAAAATAAATGAGAAAGTCAAAAATCAAATATCATCATAGACTTTCCTTTATCCTAAGGGTGGGTGGTATCTTAGGGGTGAGAGAGTGGAGACTGCGCATTATTGTCCCTTTTACATTTTTTTTTTTTAACTTGTTATGAATCATTCGAGTCTTTGTGATTTCTGGACTTCACAAAGATAGGTTCTTAGATCACCTTTCTAAGTGAGAACTAAAATCAAATTTCTAGCCATTTTTAGTTTTTGTCCGTTAATTTGCTAATGACTTAAATTACTCAGCATGCAATTCCTTGAAACCAGGCTCATTCTCATCTGAGCTCTCAGCCTATAGATGACATTTTAATCATAAAAGTCGACAGGAAACAACATTTCCAGGTTTCATGTAGGCCATATAGGGGTTTCCAGTAGACTACATAGGTTGTTTTGACTAATTTTTAATTTCTGTTGGGTTATGTAATCAAACTAAAATATGGTATAACAAACTGCAAACTTACAATCTACTCTAGCTATTTTTAACTTACATGTCACTCTTTTTACTGATAGTACTGATACTTTGCAGTATTAATGTCACATGCAAATCATTTTGCAGCACTAACAATAAATTTGTGACGGTTTTAAAGTAAAGCTTGTGCTTGTTGTGTCTAACACTGGGTCATGATTACCTTACTTTAGTTTAGAAAAACAACCCAACAATGATATAAAAACTGGGTATTGGGTAAAGTGAGTATTTGGTCCCAATGGGTCAATTTTAACCTAGGGATTTTTCGTGTGTACTTTATTCGTTAAAGTTAAAATTTGTCACCTTTTTATGTGGATGTCCAGGTAATGTTGATGGTAAATGTAGTCAATTGAAGCAACAAGCTCCTAAGTGCTGCTATATTGACCAAGAAAGCTGAGTTCTCTTGCTCCCGCCAATGCCTACATGTACCAGGATGCATTGCGTGCGAGCCTCTATTACTATAACTTTGTTATCTAAAACATAGTGTTGGGTGACAAAAATACTCATCTAGGATGCACCTTGGTTACGCAGAGGCGGAGACTAGAAATCAAAGCTGAAATATCCCACAGTTCTTCTTTAACACCAACTACATCACTGTGACATCACTGGATGCAGGAAGAACAACAGATTTTGCAGCAAAACCTGCTTTTTGATTTGTTTTGAACATAAAAAAAATAAAATCTAG
The DNA here is from genome assembly GCA_027495735.1 of Lutjanus campechanus. NCBI lineage: Eukaryota > Metazoa > Chordata > Actinopteri > Lutjaniformes > Lutjanidae > Lutjanus > Lutjanus campechanus. Next base: position 37,091 of record JAJHUR010085619.1, read on the forward strand.
ATATGTAGAAAAAAAACGATGTCTGAAAAGGAGTAGGAAGAAGCAACATGCTTGTCGAGCCCTACCTTTAATCTAAACTAATTCATCAATAATCATCCGCACAATTATACCACTCTGCTCTTCCTACCTTATCAACATTACATACAGTTAGTAAAACAGCACTAAAGGAGAGATTGCTTCAATTGACTCCATTTACCATCAACACTGACTGGACATTCACATAAACAGTGGTCAGATTTCCCTTTTTAAATCTGGTTTGGTTTATGAGGAAAAATATGAAAATGCAGCATGTGTTTGAGGTTAAACACAGTCACACATAACCATTTCAGTCACATGAATTTGCATGCTGCAGTGTCTCTCTGTTATGGGGTCAGGGTTGACTTGATGGTGACTTTCGGTGAAAACTTGAAAGCTTGTTTAAAAGGGATGTGGTTTTGTGTTTTGGGTCACAAGCCAGTGGGTTGGTTGCTCTGCCAAGTCTCTCCCTCATACAGTTTACACTGAATTACAAAAATTGTGCAATATCTCTCATCTTCTCACAGTCTTTTTCTGTGTCTGTGGTGGGGTTGAATGCTAATCTGCAACATTTTCCGGGCATTGAAAGGTCTAGCAATCAGCTCTTTGATGCGCGCACTTTCAGAGCACCTTCTGAGACGTTGCAGAGCCACAAAGAGGGCTAATCTGCATTCTGCTAGTGCAGTAGTCACAAAACCGCATTGAGAATAAAGATCAGAGGTCTCAAGGAGGCATATTACAGAGATGCAGATGCAAGGGACTGACAAATACTGCTGATTGGCATCCAACCACATATGAGCCAGATTTACAGCATTTTAGTTACTTCAGAGTTAAATCACATTGTCATGAGTTCATATTTTCTTTCTACTTTCTTGCTGTGTTTCAGGGTTGGTGTGGACCCAGATCAAGACCTGCAGCCCTGCGGAGACAGCTTCCAGGTCTTACAGGGGGTGAGGATCATTTATTATCGCTTTAAATCAGTGCTGCTCTCACTGCTGAAACTGTTCTGCTTCTGCAATTTTATGTTGACACAGAGCAGAGTCAGCAAGTCTGAAGAAACGCGAATAGTTCACTGTGTCAAGAGAAATGGAGGTGAATTAGCTGAAAGAGACGGTGGAAGCAGAATAGCACCACGAGTTTTCACGTGCAATATGCTTTGACTCTGTTTTCAGTATTTTTTAACTTCAGATGATGAATCATGTGCTCTTGCTCCCGTGAAGCTGCATCCTGCAGTTGCATCTGTGTAAGGAGGGAGGAGTGCAGGTCACCGTGAAGCTAGAATGTGATGTTTGTAGTTACACTGATCAATTTGTCACATAATATTAAGGTGTTTTAACTGCCTTTTTTAAAATGTACATTACATACACGGTACAGTTTACACTGTATATTTGAAATATATTGAAATATACTCAAATAGCCCAAATCTGCAGAGGTGCTGGCTTTTCCACTGTTAGCTCCTTGAGGATGATTTTAAGGATGAACCTCATATTTTTTCAAGTGCAAATTACTACTACTGCCACTACTACTACTAATATATTATGTTGATTGTAATTATGATTTAAAGGACCAGTGTGTAGGATAAAGTGGCACCTAGTGGTGAGGTTGTAGATTGCAACCAACTGAGTACTGCATGCCTCACCCTCTCCCTCCAAGCGTGCAGGAGAACCTATGGTGGCTGGGAAACTCTCAAAAAACACAAAAGGCCAGTGACTATCTAGTGCCAGTGTTTAGTTTGTCCGTTTTGGGCTACTGTAGAAATAAAACAGTTTAGTTTTAGTGAATGATACTCATTTTCAGGTGATTATACATACTATACATACTTTTGAATATTAAATTCCACTTCTGCCTTATTCTGCCAATAAATCTGCCAATAAATCCCTATAAATCTTATGTTAGATCTTTGAGATAAAAAACCCAAACAATTCAACCTAAAGTGTTTGACTGTCATCACACCACTGGAACCATAAAATCATAAATTTGTCATTTTAACTCTAAAATTAATGAAATGAGCTACATGATAGACTTGGATCATCAGTACCACGACAAAACAATAGACTTTCCTTCACACAATCTCAACCAAACATGCACTTATAGTCAAACTGCGTTCACTTATAATGCGTAACTGTGTAACAATCAGGTTGGGGAGTAACAGATTACATGTAACAGGATTTTGTAATCTGGATTCCAAAAAAGGTAACAGTATGCCATTAGTTGCAGAAATAAAAGACACAATCACGTTACAGGTAACATTTAGTAAAAATGTAGATTATTAGTAGGATTACAATTTTAAAATAAAGAACGATTTACTACCATGCACAGTGCACATACAGATGCCAATTCATTATCATGGCCTTTAGTGAAAAAATGCTTCACTGGGTGGAAATTTTGACTTTTTTTTTGTCATTTTTTAAATCAATCAATAAATTACACACAACAAAGGAAAGAACTGCTGGACAAACTAATAAACCTAACAACAAACATAAAACAGTTAGAGCTGCAATTATTAATCTATTATTAATCAGCTATTAAGTTCATCTGCATCTGTTTTGGTAATTGATCATTTTGAGTCATTAAAAAAAAAAGTAAAGATTCTCTGATTTCAGCGTCTCAAATGTGAATATTTTCTGGTTTCTTAACTCCTCTCTGACAGTAAACTGAATAGTATTATTACAGAACATCATCTTGGGCTTTGATCAACTGTTTTATCATTTCCTGAAATTTCATGAACCAGACAAAAAAAATGATTAATTGAGAAAATAATAATTAGTTGCAGCCCTAAAAACACTGCATTATGTTAAACAATTTAACCATATTTTATATTGGGGTAATCCAAAAGTAACTGAGAGTAATCAGATTACATTACTTGAATATTGTGATACTTGGATTACATAAATGACATTTTTTTTAACAGGTAATCAGTAACTGTATCTGAATTCATTTTTAAAGTAACCCTCTCAACTCTGGTAACAATGTTTGACGTGCGGAAACGTCAAAGAGCACAATGTCAAATAATACAACACACCAGCAACAATGCACAAACACGTACAATGAAACTTATGTTCTGGTTGCCCCTGTGCATGCTGGGTGGTCTTTGCTGTAACACCTCTCTCACATAACTACAGTCAAATGATCAGCACTCAGCTGATCATATGACTGCTGATCATGGTTTCAACTCTCATGTTGCCTATATTTCAAAATTTTTTATGAGTCTGCACTGGCGACAGCCGGAGTCCAAATGTCTTTATCTATGTCTCTTCATCCGCCCCACGTTTGTGAACGCCTCCGGGAAATTTCTTCAAACTTGGCACAAGCGTCTACTTGGATGGATGATCTGATTGGCCGTAACTCAAGAATTCATTCACTGATTATGACAAAGTTTCACATGATTATCTAATTTTTTTTTTTAAAAGATGAAATGATTACATTATATATCCAAAAAGTCAAAGGGCATTTTCACTGGGACATCATAATGCTCAGCTCTCTATCAGTCCTCTGTACTCCTCTGTAAAAACAGTCTCTGGGGAAAGAGAGCATCTTTCTCCCTGGAAGTTATTCACCCAAATTAAACATGCCATTATAGCGACAAAAATACACTTATTGCCTTTTCTTAAATTCCTTCAAAGTCTTCACCACATTATGTCAGTCTGGACTTACAACCACAAAGCAGTAATTCTGGTTTTAATTTATCTTCACTTGCAAATCAATTCTCTGACTGAGTTTGTGGAACCGATTTAGCTGGATGAGAACTACCAGGGTGGTTTTAATCCGATACAACATGTTGAACACAGCAAATATGATTTGTTTTTCCATGTGTTTCTCCAGGATGGTGCCCAGGCTGAAGGACAAAGTAAAACCAAACAGGAGAGCGCGTGGCTCTTCAGACTGTGGTACACCTTTGATCACAAGTATCCTTTCTGTGCCCTGCTATACTGAAACAAAGACAGCCTGTATATTGCTTTTAGGCAACAAAGTAATCGATTGTTGCAACCAGCGCAGCTCTTTGTTGGTTATATCAGGTCTCATATGCAGTCAGGATGACTGTCTGGGGCATATATTCCCTTTGTACATTGTATACGCCGTCACAATCACAATTTGTTTCTTCATAGGAGGATCCTGGGATATTAAATCTGAATGGTTTGCTGTTCATGTTCAGACTGGCTGCAAAAACGTTCTCATACTTTACTCCCTCTTGCTCTTCCTGCTCGACAACTGCCTCCCCGGGTGGCCGATGTATACTGTGGCTGCTTTTGAGCGGAGCAGCTGTGTTGTACAGTGGAGACTTTCTCCCTGGTGACACGTGCTAGACACAGCTGAAGCGAGCAGGGTGGATTTCTCTCATGTCCCAGCGCTGCGGAGGCTGATGTAAACATACACGACATGATGATTTGGTGCAGGGAGTTTAGTGTATTGTTTTTTAACCTCTTTCTGGGTAGCAGACTGTGCGATAGACTGCTGGGTTTGATTCGAGTTGAAACGCACATGTTCCAACAGGGAGCACACTGCCTCGTCGTCCAGAGGGAGCGGTGACCTGACCAGTTGAACGGGGAATTGGGTTTTTCCCACAGTGCAATGCAGCCTGACTAATTACAAAAAGAGGCAGCGGAAGCCCGCTGGTTCACTCTCTGCTGCACTGCTGCCAAGCATCGTAAAATGACTTTACCCTCAGCTGCTCATAGGATCCCGCACAGATTTAAACTCCAAATATATCCTGCTGGCAGTCGTCCTCCACATCATTAAACCATAATTCATCATTTTAAATGTTTTTGTGGTGGGTTACAGCAGGGACTGAACTTCTTGTAGGAAACGACTGACTGCAATTTTTGGTTTAGTATTCACATTAGCTTCTGCAAACTGTGTTTTATTTGGCACTTGGGCTCCACTTTGTATATTCATTTACTGATGCTTTAATAAGCCTTTTAATAAGAGCAACGCTTGGGTTGCCAGGTTGAGAAAAATCCTTCTCTGTCTGACGTTGTGTCTGTAATTCCTCTTAAAGACCCAAAAATGGACTTTTCAACAGTTACCTTCTGGAAAAAGGCTGCAGGACATTTGGACAAAAATCTTTCTAAACATGTATAACTTGCCTTATAAACATTAACGGCAGTCTTTAAAAAAAAAGGCAGTGTCAAGTGTCATACTAAGCCAGCAAGTGTCATGCTGGACCTATGAATTATTCACGGCCTGGCAACCCAAAGGTTCTTATTTAAGTCTTATAACTGATCTATAACACATAAATGACTTATAAACATTTAATAAAGGCATCAGATACAGCTTATACTTACATATGAAGGGTGCCATATTAGAAAGTGGTACAGATATGAGCTATTAACTAGAGCTTCAATGATTAACCAATTATTAATCAATTATTAAATTAATCGGCAACTATTTTGATAAATGATGAATCCGTTTGAGTACATCATTTTAGAAAAAACAAACAAATTCTCTGATTTCAGTTTGTGGTTTTGTTGCTTCTGTCTGTGGATCAAACAAGACATTTGAGGACGTCATCTTGGACTTTGGGAAACACTGATCACCAATTTATTTTATCATTTTATGTGCCAAATATCTAATCAGTTAATGGAGAAAATGATGAACAGATTGATCGACAATGAAAAAAATATTTTTAGTTGAAGCCCTGCTCTTGACTTTATTGTTAACTATGCTCCATTTAATAAGCCTTAGCTCAGTAATAATAGTAAACATTTTTCACAGCAGCCATTCTGATATGAAACAGTGTAAACACAGGTGTTACCAATGATGCTTTATAAGGCTTCATTACATTCAGGTCAAACAGAGTCATGGTGCAGCTATTGTCCATATTGGCTCACTGGAAAGGCTCTGCTAACACCTGTGTTTACCTTACTATTTCATATCAATATGGCTGCTGTGAGAGAAGGTATATTGTTCAGCTCTTCACGTCATTTCCCTTAATAACTGCCCAGTTACCTTAAACCCATCCTGACACACAGCGGCCCACCTCTCACCTCCACTTTGCCCGCCTACTGTGGACCGCTGGCGAGCTGCCTGACCAGCCCCCAGGCATACGAGGTGAGTGTCCACAAGCACAGAAACACAGCATGCACACAACAAATACACAATGACACTCCTACATAACCAGTGACCTGTGGAAAATACATGTTCACGCTGTAGAAATCTATTCGCTGCATGTTGTCCAGTCCGAGGATTTAAAGGGATAGTTGCATATTTTCGGAAATAAACGTTATTTTCTTTCTAACTCAGAGTTAAAGATGGATATCGCTCTCATGTCTGTGCAATATGTGCAGTTGTTTCATACTGCAGGATATTAATTATCTATTATTTATTTACACTTACCTGCATATGCAGTATTCTACAAACCCAAACATAATGTGTAGCAGAGTGCAGCATACTTATTACTCTTAACTTGTACTGTACCTAAGTATTCCTACCTTTATTCTTACTTTGTATAGTATTCTTAATTTTAATGATTCTTGTATTTAACTTTTGAAACTTTCTACTGCACTGTTAACAAACTCTGCCTGCCAAACTCCTGCTATTCTACTGGAAAACTATATGACCTATTTTAAACCCAGCAATGTTGTTTCCTATGAACTTTTATAATTAAAATGTCATTTACAGGCTTAGTAGATGAGATTAAGCTTGGTTGCTAAGATTGGCATGTTGGGCAGTCAGTAGCCAAAAAACTGGAAATGACCATAATATTTCTTTTAGTTAACTTTAAAAGGTGAACCTATGTTTATAATGAAATTCTAAAGCCCTGAACATTTCATAACACCTTCTTAAAGAAAAATTTCATGACCAGGATTGCAACTGCAAGTATCATTTAACCCCCTTGATGCAAGAATAGTTTTATAGTTTTATGCTTGTTTTTATTTACTATCATTGTTTTGTTTTGTTTTTTACTAATAGGATACTAGTGAAAGGAAACATCTGAAATTCATCTTTATTCATGAAATATGGTTGTTATTAATATGCTAATAAAGCCATGACAATGGAAATAGAAACGCTTTCTTATATTTTATGCACTATACAGTTCATTAACATTAAAATAAACTTGCTCTGGAAGTCTGTGACAGAGTTTTGATTTTATTCCTTGTAATGAGCTAATCATGCCAACATGCAGCCCTTAGCAACCAAGTTGAATTTCATCCAACAGGCCTGTATATGAGATTTCAGTCATAAAAAGTTCAAGAAAGAGTCCAAGAAATTTCCAGTAGATTATACAGCTCACATATTAACACGCTATATCATGTTTGATTGATTCGTACTAAAACTGCTGGTGTGTTTTCTAACCTTTGGACAGAGCTAGGCTAGCTGTTTCCCTCTCTTCTCGCTCTTTATGCCAGTCTAGGCTAACCTGTGGGTGGCCGTAGCTTAATATTTAGCATACAGACACGAGGGTGGTATCAATGTTCTCCCCAACTCTCAGCATGAAAGTGAATAAGCATGTGTTCCAAAATGTCGAACATATGTGTCAGTCTTTTCTGTTCCTTATTTTTCATGACTCATATTGAACACTGGGCCAGTTATGTAAATATATCCAATCCAATGTGATTTGGGGCGACCGGCTTCCCAACCCATCATATAAAACCACACTTGACCATGAGCTCCTGGTTAGCTAGCAGAGTAATATCATAGTAGTATGTGTGTAGTTCTCAGCTGGCAAAGACATTTTTCTACAGGCAGTTGACATTATACGGTCATTTGTTGGTCGCATGTTGTTTATTAATGTGTTTGGTCTTAGAAAGCAAAATAAAATATTTCTCTTCAGGCAATGGCACCTTTTAAACGTGGAAAATATGTTTCGGCGCTGTCATTTTTAGATATTCTTCTTACTGGCTATTCTGTGGAACCTCTAGTTTTCCTTCCCCTTTTTCTTTTCTTCAGACCTGAGCCTGTTGCTTCAGGAGAGGCTGTCTGTGAATACTGAAGATTTTTCTCTCAGGAGAATTGTAATAGTGTCAAAGTATCCTCAGTGCCTGCCAGTAAACAAACAAAGCACAGAGAAAATGGACAGTCAAGAAGCCTTTTTGTATTCAAAGGGCACAAAAGGCCCTTTTCAGCGCCACCTCAATGATGATCACTGTTCTGAAAGACACTGCGTTCCAATATTTTAAACACAGAAACACCCATTGACCCGACGGTCACACTTGGATTCACTCTGGCAAATTCTCCCTTTCATTTTATGTGAATTTTTTTCATGTGGGGGCTTTTAATCATTACACTCTCCCTTCTTGGTGACCCAAAGAGCCCGTCACTGTCGGGTTGCAGAATCTCGGTTGCATTTCTTTACTGCAACGTAGACATGGATCGTTTGTTATTTAAATTTAATTCTCTGAAAGTTTAGTTCAGCTCTGCACCCATCAAAGTTTTTCTCTCTCGGTTTGTTTCTGTAGCTTTGCCAGTGCGAGGTTGTCTGCCAGGCAAGCCATGCATTTAGTTGGTTGTTCATATAATCAGGACCAACCAGGGCTCTTTGTTGCCAAGTGGGGAGAGACCGGATCCTCGCTGGGTTCCTCTTTGGTTATGGATATTATGGAACAGGGAGGGAATAAAAGGCTCCAAAACCAGGAGAATTTTGGCCCTATTGACCTCAAATTGCACTCGAGCTAAAATATAGTTGCAGAATTTAAGTTTTTTTTTGAAAATAGACAAATTTACTTGTAACACTTCTGTTTAATTGTGTACTATAAATAAAATTCTCCAAGGCTTTGCAAAGACTGCCTAAGGAAAGACTCACTGATAAGGATATGGCTGGCTATGTTCTATATTTTTCTTATTGTCAACAAATCCCATGAAAAGACGAAAACAACAATACATTACTCTGTTCCTCAAGACTTTCCGACTGTCTGACTCTCAGCTCTCACTCAACTCAACTCTAAAAAACATTTACAAAGGCTAAATAATTTCCTAAAACAGCAAATGTTAGAGAATCAGGAGTAAATAGTGCAATTGTTGAGGACTATTTTACGCCGTGGGTGAACCCGCATTTGGTGCTCTAGTGCACAGGGTTTTTTGTTTTGTTTTTTCGCACAGTGAAAAAAAAAAATCACAAGTGCTAAAATTATTCTATTATGTTCCATTAAAGTGGAAATGTCGGATTGATCAAAACACATTTTATATTCAGTACAGTTATTTTCAATGCATTCATTTACTGCCAAAAATTTGCAATTGGTGTAAAACCTCACGGAAGAAAGAAACAGACGCAGACACACCTATGAGCGGGAAACCACATTTGGTATTGAATGACGGACGAAAATGCATTTGTGGTTGAAACGCAGCAGTAACACAGCACAGAGAAAAATGTGAAAAGGAAAGCGAAAACAGAGCCAACAACATGCTGTCTGTATCAGGAAGAGTATGATTTAATGGGATTTACCTCAGCGAAGTGACACTGATGGCGCAGCGCTATATTGGTTCATGTGCCAAAAATGTTTTGCGCCGATCAGGGGCTACTTGGCTGAAAATTAAAAGAACGACTGGTATTGAAGGCAGCAGGAAGTGTATGTGGGTTCAGCTCAGAATAAACTACAGAGTCCACATTCATGTGTAATGAAGGAACATGTCATCCAGTGCACCGCTGTGGTGTACTGATGTGTTTTAATACTGTATGGTGGTCTATGGCTTTAGCTACACATGCAACACTTCAATCAATTCATTGATTCGTTTAAATAGTTTTCAGAGATTTGTTTACAATAAGTAAAATATAGAAAAGACTTATCCTTTAAATCACTTTTACAGGCATGTTCTGAGACATGCCATTTTTTTCAGTTATTTCTCTACATTTTTTTTGAGCTGGCTTCTTCATAATAATTTATAATTAATCTAAATGTGTTTATTTTCACTTCTTCACACAACAGTTTGGTCACTATTTTAAGTAAAAACTAGCTGTGCCCTCTTTAACTACATAAAATGCCTGATGGGTTTATCAGGAGTTTTTTCTCCCCCGTTTTTCCCCTCCCGGTTAATTGTTAGAGAGAAGAGGTTATGTAATGTCTTTTTTTCCCCCCCCTGTTTTTGATCGCCTCATCTGAGTAATCCCTGTTGACCCAATGTTAATTCATCCTGTTCTCCCTGGGGACATGGGCAGACTATTGATCCTCAGCCAGTCAATTAGAGCTGTGAGAACCTCATGCTACAGTTCTACAGCTATCCATTACCTCAGAGATGGGCACAAATAAATCAAAAAGTACCTTCTTACAAATATTATTGTAAATAATTGTTCATTAAATGTATCAAAAAAAATCATTTGTTTCTCGCCATAGACTGCAGTTCATATTTTTTATGAAATTAGGTATCATAGTGGTCCACCAGACTTAGGCCCTCTGTTGTTGTACACTTTTTCTCTTCCAATATTTGGTGACAAATTACAACTTATTTTTTTCTGCCCAGCAAAATGAAATATGTCATTTCAATACATTTAAATAATAATAATATACTGCCCGTTTCTGCATTACCTACTCTGACTGCAAAGTGGGCTTTTAAATTGGGTGTCTAACTTGTTTTTGTTTTTCCCATTTCACAGCTCTCAGCATAAATAGTGAACTGCTCACTGTGGGGTTGGTTTACGTGTTCTCGTGCAGTCTGTGGTTTCCTTTGCTAGTCTTTTGTTCTAAGTTCACTTTAATGCTGCTGCAGCTCAGGCCACTAAGTCAAAGTCTCCTCTTTCGTCTTCTCCCTTAAATCCACAGTGCCCCTTATGAGCCTTTGCACTGTTAATGTCAGTCTGTTCATCTGTTCACACCACTCTGTGTGTCCTTCATCTATGTGTGTGTGTGTGTCACCCCCATGTTCCCCGTCCCTCCCCTCATGTTCCACTGTGGATGTGTTTTCAGAACCACGAGCAGCTGAGGGACGACTCCGACCTACGTAACGACGGCGACCTGACCTTCATGTTCGGCGACACTGCCATCACGGCCAACGGGGCGTCCGGGGGCAACGGGGGGGACGCGGCTGCGGGGTCGGGCTGGAGCGCCAACGGCAAGAGGAGCGGCAGCACCTCAGAGGAGGCGCTGGAGCGTGAGCTGGACTCCCGCGAGCAGGAGCTGCTGAGCCGCGGCACGCGCCTGGTTTTCCCCATCGAGGATCACGTCTGACCCTCCCCTCCTGTTTTTGCCTGCACTTTCAAACCTCCCTGACCCGACCCCCTCACCCCTCTCCCTTCCCCAAGACCGCCTCGCCCTCAGCTCTCTCCACAGAGCGGCCAGTCCTTCAGAGATAAGACAGAGTGGAGATATGGGAGTAGACAAGAGGGGAGGGTTCGGAGCGACTCTCTCGGCGTGGGAGCAGAGCTCAAGGAGCATTTCATCCTCATTATAGAGCTGGAGAACATTCTCCAGGAGATGTGTGTCCTCTAGAGCGTCGGGAGATGAACACTCATGCTCTTATACTGTGATTCAGTTCATTTCCTCTGTATAAACTGGAGGGAAACCTTTATGCAGGATGTGAGGAAAACATAATCCTCAATCTGAGATTCAGTCTGCACTTTTGAACATGTGACACTGTGTATGTTGAGCTGGAGTCGAAAAGAAGCGGAATATTGTGCCCAGCAGCCCTGTCTGGCATTGTGCGACCTGACCCCCCCCTGTCTTCACATCATCACCAGTGAGTGCTGAGAAAATGCTAAGTGGCTTCTTTGTAATCACAACCCCGTCTAGATGCTGAAATGACACCACACTTACCAAACTTTAATCTAACAAAAAAAACAGGCAAAAAAAAAAAAAAAGAATTCTCTGGTAAATGTGCACCATTCATCTGAAGCTGCTAATAGACCAGTGTTCTGTACGTCTGTGAGGATGTCCTTTGTTTCACACAAAAGCATCACTGACTCTTTCAGCCACCACAGACTGTCATGGGTGAAGGAACAGGGGTGAAGAATGTGAGCATGTAAATAACTACAATGCTGAGCTTTGTTCCTCTTTAGCGGGGCTGCTCCTCTCAGTGCATTACATCCCCTGACTGTTACAAAAACCACCTGTGTATCTTGTCTTCGAGCCGGTCTGCATCTTTTTCTTCAGTACCATGAATAAGGAACACAAGTGTTTTGATGTTTATTATATTGTTTCTTAGGAGATGATGCTTGTTTCCCAAACCTTTAAAAAAAAAAAAGGAAAAAAAGAAGAAAAAGACATGAAATGTGCACTCTAATACAGTTCATTGCACTGCAAAATAAAGGGCAGGCTCGCATCATAATTTGGAATCCTTTACAAAAACTCTGTATTGTCTAATGATGATCCATTGTATTTTCATTATCGATTCATCTGCTGATGATTTTCTTGATTAATTATGAGAGACGTTTTAGAAAAATCGCAGTTTTTTACAGCCCAATGTGATGTTTGCTTATTTTATTATTGTTAACTGTAAGAAAACCAGTGAATGTTTGACATTTGACAAATTACCTTTTTTTCCTGATCGATGGACTAATTAAAGTAGGGGTCATTGGACAAAATTTCTGCGATTACCTTTGAGCATAATGTAATTTAAGTGACTGAGAGAAAACTAGAATTCCTCTTCTTGGCTCTGTTTTCAGGCTTTAGAAAATCCAGCCTTTGGCTAATCACAGGTCAGTAACGTAGTTCTTGAAGACCTGGAAATGAGACTCATTAACCATCTTCGAGCCCGAGAACTTTAAACTCAAGTGTTCAGATTTTGTGAAGTGAAACTCAAAATCTGAAATTAAAAAGAGCCATTGACGCCAGTAACAAAGGAAGTGCTTGCTCATAACCTCGCAAAGCAGAACTCGCCCTCTGCCTGTATCAACAGTGTGTGTTTATACCCTGGGCCAGTTGGCCCATATATTAACCTGTTGAAACTGTCAGCACATCACCAATACACAGATCATTTATGGGATACCTTGTAAATCTAGTGTCTCACCTTTTCCTTCACCTGTTCCTGTTCCTGAGTTAACTGTAATACTTATTAATGGACATAAACTCTTAATTTGTTTTGTCCTTTTCATGTTTGAATCCTTGATGTTTTTAGACTAAGTTCGTATTGGTCAGCATACATTTTCATTTTGTATTTTTTTTAAAAACATATCATTTGACAGATTTTGTAAAATATGCGGTGCACTGTAAACCCACGTTCATAAATTCAAAAGTTGAAGGTTATCGGAGTTTAAATATTAAGAGTTAATATTGTACCTTTTGATTACAATGAAATTACAATTATCGATTAAGCCAACTCAAATATTTTTGGTAAACTTTCATTCACCCCTCTCATTGCAATAAATTAACAGAACTGAATAATTTTAAGTATAACACCCATGGATTATTATACCTATATTCAGCAGCCAGTTAGCTTAGCTTAGCTTTAAGAATGGAAACGGGGGAAAACAGCTAGCCTAGTTCCGTCTGAAGGTAACAAATTCCACCTACCAGAACCTATAAGGCTAGCTAATTACATTATATCTAACACTAGCTTGTTTAGTCTGTACAAAAACCAAAGTGTAAAAACAGGAAGAAAAAATCAATCTATTTCAGGCAGGTTATCATAAGGCAAATTTTGTTACTTTTGAAATGAGCTAGGCTAGCTGTTTCACCCAGTCTTTGTGTTAAGCTAAAGCTATGTTCCATTTACTCAAGGAAACTGAAAAACGTTATTACTTTCCTTGCATCAACCTGGGAAGTTGGAGCTGGGAATGATGTCACACTTGAGTTAGTCGCGTAGGCAACAAGTCGGGAAACAAAGATAATGACACTGTAGCAACACGTCAGATAGAAATTGGACAGTCCTGTGTGTACGACGGACTTATTGAGACACAAAAGTGCTAATAAACACACTATCACTACAGCTTTCACTACTGTTGGTGGCAGCCATCTTGGATTTTGAGGTCAGGGTTGTTGAGGCTTGTCAGAAATCTGACTTCGACGGGGCTTTCCAGTTGAAATTTTTGACCAGGAACTTGAAAATTCAGACTTCCTATATCCTAACACACTGTAAATGTTGGCTGTACTTAATATTTACTGCACAGACTTGATGGTGGTATCGGTCTTCTCAAAAGCTAATGAGCTTATTATTTCCCAAAATGTTGAACTACTGCTTTAAACTCATTGTGCAGCTACAGTATTTTCCTCAAACATTTATGACACTCTCTGCATAAACAATGGTAATATGGAGCCTCCCCTAAGCTTTGATTACAAGAAACCTGAATAGCCTTTTTTCTGAAAATGCAGTGAACCGATAATATTTGGGAACACACATAGTTCTCTTTAACAGTCTTAACAATAAAACAAAGGGAACCTGTTAATGCATGTTGTCTCAGCATTAGCTGGATTCGTGGGTTTACAGCAGGTGTGACATCTAATATAGCTTACAGTGCACAGTATGACATGGTTTCAACCTGTGGCCCAGTTCCTCTCAGTCTGTTGGCTTCCAAAAGATTCCCACAACAGACAACTGAACCATATTGTTTTCCTGCAGGTTGATTTGCATTACCTTGTGATCTATAGGCATTAATTATACTACATCAGTTATTCTTCGGTGACCTTCTAACCACATTTCCTCATTTCCTTGAATAAGCCCAGGGTTAAGCTAGGCCCAAGGCTATGTGATTCACTCTGCACTTCTACCAGCCCAGGGTTAAATGTCTGCTGGTAAAGCAACTGATGTGAAGATTTTGCAGTGTTCTGTGACTACTCCTCTGATCTTTAACCCCCGTTTCACACTGACACCCTTTAGCCCTGGGTTAAGTCGATTTCCAGGTGATAACCCCGCAAACTTGGGGCTAACCCTGCTCCGGTGAGGGCTTTTCACACTGTACGCATCCCCACACTATGAGAGCTGTTAGCTCCAGGCTAAGAGAGCTTTTAGCCCCAAGCTAAGGGAGGTCTTATAGTGCATTCATGTGGTGTCAGAATAATGGGAAAATTGATTTCCTGACGAGTTGCCAAGTTGCTGTCTGTTGATGTCATATATGCAGAAATATAGTGGACAAGAGTGAATGTTTGGTTCATAACTTTTTATGAATTCATGTATTGCATATCATTTTTTGGTAACGTGATATGTGTAATATAATAACAATATATAATAACATAAATGTTATTTGTTAACATTAACCCTGTTAACAAGTCTCCTGCTCTCGCCTTAGCGCCCTCTATTCTAAGTAGCATCCATGTTGTTTCCACTTGACGACGTAAAAGCACATGAACACAATGAAGTCGGAATAACTACTTCACATCATGGAAACTAGGACCATCCAAGGAGCACATGAATGCACTGTTAGCCCCAGGCTAAGGGAGCTTTTAGCCCCAGCCTCAGAGAGCTTTTAGCCCTAGACTGAGGGAGCTTTCACACTGGTACTATCCAGGCACATTCCAAAGTGGGCTAACCCCGACTTTAACCTCTAGGGCTCCCTTGAAATTCGATTAAACCCAGGGCTAAAAGTGTGAAATGTAGCTAAAATATCACAGTAGTAGTCAAAGAACATTCTACTAACTCAGAGCTAGCAGAAGTGCGATATGAATCGTACAGCCTTGGGGTTAGCTAGCTAGCGAACAATGTGTGAAAGGGGGCTTTGTAGTGAACATTTAGGAATTCCTCCCACACAAGAGGGGAAATATTTGGCCATTTGCTCATTTTCCCCCTTAAGATTTTACACTCCGCTCTCATCCAATAAATGTAAATAGTAGCATATTAACTGGTTTTACAGAGCTGTAGCCCGGCCCTTCAGGCTGGTGGAGCAGCTGGTGGAACCAACAACTCTCTCTGGGAGTAGGAGGATCTGCTGTTTCACTTTTCTGGGGCCGCAACACATTTCGTGTTCCCTTTTACCACGTCTAGACATCTGAACTGCTCCCCGTTTTAAATTCACCACACAGCACGTGTTGCCTTTTGTTTTCTCCCTCGACTGCACACAGTGGCTGCTGCATTTATGTATGAGGAGCACACGAGGGCAGGTGTGAAAGGCTCGATTGTTTTGAAGTTGCATCTGAGGATTTCACACGGGGGAGAAGCCCCACACAAGTTTTATGTCTCACTGGGGAGCCTCCAAGAGGAAATGAATCTAGTTACGTAAGCTGTTGCCAAGCTGTATGCACACTGTGGGTCATTTAAATTCAAGCTGGAGTGAGAAGTAATGTGAAGCTGTGCTCTCAATCTAATGATAGGGAAGCTTGTCTGTATCTAGGGCATTAAAGTAACCTCTCATTCGCCATTTTGTCTGAATAAACCATTTCTGTCTCCTTACAGCAGATTATGTTGTCTCTGGATTGTGCAAAACTGTGATTTTTGATCATTTCTGTTGAGAATTTCTCTACAATTCCTGCTGTTTTTGACCAACATATGCGCAGAAAAAGACTGAACAAGGACTCACATTTGTCGGCATGTCCAGGATAAACTGACTCAAGAGTTTTTCTTAAGAGACGCGGGAGCACTTTATGGACAGCGACAACATGGCCGACTTAGCTGGTGGCTGCAGGCGCCTCAGTGAGCAGAGTTTGGCACTTTACCTCAAGCAGAGGACACTGGTGGGACTCTTATATAACCTTCATGTGCACTCTATCTCCAGACTGTTGTGCTGTCAGTTGTCTTGCTGGCTATATTTACATGCTCTCTGTACCTGAGAAATATGAGATGTAGCTCCAATTGTCAATATGTGCACCTGTTGTAGTAGCAACTGGCTGCCTGGTTCTACCTGCCATGGTTTGCATGTCAACATGTTAATAAAAATCGTCAGATAATGAGCCAGTCGTGTTAATTTTGGCTACTGATCAACGCAACACATGGTCATTATGACACACAGTTTATGAATTGACATTGAAATATTAAATTTAAGTCTGTGGAGGCTTAATTAGATCAACTGCACATAAGCTAATTATGATGAGATGTACAGTACAGACAGTAATTATGAGTTACATAACACATTATAATCTATGGAGATTCATTGGGCCACTGGACAACTGCGAATAAGCACATTATGATTATGCCATGTACACTTTTAGTTATATATATGTAAACCCTAATGCAGATGAGTTTTAAAGCCCTCAAGTGTACACTATATTTAGAATATTTTCACCTCTTTACTTTGGTGGCAGGCAGCCTTTTCAGGCGGGAAACTGTAACTGTACAAGCTAAATATCGCTTTTTCTAAAGCAACCAGACTCCAATGGCAAAAACAGTCATTCTACCACTAGGGGCCGCTGCCTCGACCTCGTCATTTTGTTTGTGTTATTGCATAACTTTGGTGACATCTGAACTTTTCTTCAAACTAACTGTTTGAGGCAGCGGCAGACCAGCAACTCCTGTTTTCTGGCTGATATAATTACTGTTTTACCCAAAGGAGTGTGCTGGATTTGGAGAGAGAGATATTTGGCTTGTATAACCATCAGAAAAGGCCGTCTGAAGGCAACGTAAAGCAGTGAAAACATTCTACCACAGCAGTACATTGCTTAGCTTCCTACACCGGTCCTCCTGCTGCTTCTCCAAACTGGAGGCGTGTCAATTGGCATCTACTAGGACTGCGACTAACAATTATTTTCATTATTGATTAATCTGTCTATCATTTTCTCTATAAATCAATTAGTTGTTTGATCCATAAAATGTCCCAAAGCTTGTGATGATGTCCTCAAATGTCTTGTTTTGTCCACGACCCAAAGATATTCAGTTTACTGCCGCAGAGGAGTAAACAAACCAGAAAATAGTCCCATTTCAGTAGCGGAGATCACAGAATTTGGGCATTTTTTTTCTTAAAAAATGAAATGACAAATGATGAATCGATTATCAAAATAGGTGGCGATTAATTTAGTAGATGACAACTAAGGGATTTATCGACTAATCATTGCAGTTAAGTACCTCATACAACCCCACTCAAAAAAATCTGATCGACCCCGTTAAGGTTGATGAATCTTTATGTATTCATAAAGTAACCCAAAAATCATGCTGCTGCAGCATTTCATTCATTTTTTCAATGAGACGCTTCTCTAGATTTTACTAACTCTTTATTGACGTCAGTTTAAATAGTCTTAAAAGTTACGTCTTTCTTTGACAAGAGAACTTCTTCAGGCGTTTCACCCACAACAATATTACAGAACCAACTTCTAAAGTTGAACACGTGGATGCCGGTAAACATTTCACCCCTCCTCCACACATCCGCACCCTGAGGGATGTCACAGCATTTTACAGTATTTTAGACAAAAAAAAAACCCAACTAAAAACAGTGAGAATGGTACACAATATGAATCAGTACCGTCTGTTGTTGTGTTTGTAAAAACTCGCTAAAAAGTTCATTGGCAGAGGACAGGGGCAGCCCTCCAAGACATGTCCGTGGGATATTAGAAAATTTCACACCCATGTGAGTGTTTTGTCAGTGGGGCGGCTGCAGCTGTCTGGATTCCTGGAGGGGGCCGGGGGTGGAACAATAGTTCCTCAGTCAGGCCTCTTTTCCAGAAAATACTGTAGTTTCTTCTTTAAAAGCATCTACGATGGAATTGTTAGTGAGCCAGTTAATGCTTGAGATTACTGCCACGCTTAGTCATTGGCTGGACGGATAAGTTGCGCAGGTGAACCCGGCGCTGCCACCCTGGATCCTGGCAGTCATCTCCCAAGAAGGACCCATCTCTGGCTTTTTATGGCCCTTGCCTGCAGGGGATTGTGGAGGGATTAGTGCTACTAAAAGGACAGAAGGATAGTGGCAGGTTGGCGTAACGGAAGCATAAACCTGCCTCATCACTCCTGTCTCGTTTATGTCCTCTCTCACTTTCTATCTGCCCCTCCTGGTGTTAAACAGGTAACACTGTAAAAATAAGCTGCCTTCTCTCCGTATCAAATTCATCTGTCTGTGATTGGCTGCTCTTTCCACTTGGATTTGCTCCAGTTCGTCGACCCGACTCCGCTGAAGGAAAACAACCCAAGAGCCGTGCTTGCGAGCTCCCGGTGGACCACATTCCAGCTGCTTGTTTTGTTATTCCACCTTTTGCCCTCAGCCTTGAATACCGGGCCCCTGGAAAAGAGAAAAAAAAAAACAGAAAGAAGCCGAAGATTAAAATAAAACCCTTAAGTTATGACACAGCTGCTCACTGACAGAGATACAGAGCCACAAACACTTCCAATAGGATTAATCATGTTCATGACCTCTATCCACGGCTCGGTCAGTGCTAGCGTCAGGGTGGAGGCGGTGTGATAAGAGGCACCCACTGCCTCCCACCCTGGCGGCTTGCAGGCGGCCCGGCTCTAAAGGGTCCGCTTGTGAGAGCTGGTGGTGACAGGCCGGTGGTAACCCTGGGAGCGCTATCCCGTCACGGACAGCCTTACACAATGATCCCCTTCTTGACAGCAGAGTCTGAGGCCCAGCCACTCGCTGCCACCCCCCGCTGTCCATGAGAGGACCCGGCATTGCCAAGGAGAAAACAATGAGGCCTTTATTAAAGAGCAGATCAGTCGATCATTATAAGGAGGGAGAAATTTTTCTCTAAGTGTCACTCTGATAGCGTTATAATTCAGTTAACGTGCCGTCACTTGTGTTCAATTGGCAATGCTGGAATTCCTCCAGTTATCAAAATCTGTGAGCAATTAGCCAAGTAAGAAAAGTAACGGGAGCTTTTTTCACATGGAGCTGAACAAAAACAACAGACACTGTTTATTATCATATTAAAGGGACAATTTACCCCAAAATCACATGTATTATTTGTATTGCTATTGATCCATCTAGATATCAGCCATAGAGATATCTGCCTTCTCTTGTGGTTCCCAATGTACAAAAAAATAAAAAAATAAAAAACACTGAAAAACTCCACGTCATTGTCACTTTCCAGAAACCATGACCCGGTTGCTCAAAATACTCCACAGACAATGTTGAGAGCAGTTTCATGTAGAAACTATTTTCATTCTACGGGACCACGCCCGCCAACCATATCAACATGTGGAAGGAAGTGTGCACCTACTCATGGACAAGGGGGGGGGGGGCATAATGTCAAACTACTTAGCTACATATTATTGAAACATTTTGAATGATGTGAATGCACCAAACATTAACCATGCTACAACTGCTGCTGACTTACTAGC
>JAJHUR010085619.1:57123-96828 GCA_027495735.1 Lutjanus campechanus
AGCGCTATCCCGTCACGGACAGCCTTACACAATGATCCCCTTCTTGACAGCAGAGTCTGAGGCCCAGCCACTCGCTGCCACCCCCCCGCTGTCCATGAGAGGACCCGGCATTGCCAAGGAGAAAACAATGAGGCCTTTATTAAAGAGCAGATCAGTCGATCATTATAAGGAGGGAGAAATTTTTCTCTAAGTGTCACTCTGATAGCGTTATAATTCAGTTAACGTGCCGTCACTTTTGTTCAATTGGCAATGCTGGAATTCCTCCAGTTATCAAAATCTGCGAGCAATTAGCCAAGTAAGAAAAGTAACGGGAGCTTTTTTCATATGGAGCTGAACAAAAACAACAGACAATGTTGAGAGCAGTTTCATGTAGAAACTATTTTCATTCTACGGGACCACGCCCGCCAACCATATCAACATGTGGAAGGAAGTGTGCACCTACTCATGGACAAGGGGGGGGGGGCATAATGTCAAACTACTTAGCTACATATTATTGAAACATTTTGAATGATGTGAATGCACCAAACATTAACCATGCTACAACTGCTGCTGACTTACTAGCAGGTAAGTGCAAATGACAAATAGTGATCTGTTGCTTTTTCAGCTAAGGGTCCCATGGCCTGAAAAATGTTGAAGACCCCTGATCTAGATGTATAAATAGCACTACAGGTAAGAGAGAGAGAGAGAAAAAAAACAAAACATTTCTGATTTTGGAGTGAGCTGTCCCTTTAACAGGTTGAGTGATTAGTACAACAGAAGAACAGAGTCCATTATCGTCTGGACAATACAGTTAATAGATAATATGAGGCAGGAAGGTAAAGGGAACAATTAGAAATCATCACAATCAACAGGTCGGTTTCATTACTGACTGTATAAAATCATAAACCTGGTGTCTGCTGTGGTTTTTCAACACAAAAAGTTCATCTACTTAATTAAAAATTCAGGTTTTCACATCACACTTGAGCAAGTTACACTTTGGACCATGAATAACCTCCAAACTCTCGGTGCTGTCATAAAATCCTGCTCACGCACGCACTACGGGGAAACGTTCCTCTTAGCACTGGAGCTATAGCAATTATTTTCATTCTTGACTAATCTGCTGATCAAAACTGAAGTGGTGTCTTCAAAATGCTTCTTTCGTCCAACTAACAGTGAAAATCTGAAGACTCTTCTTTTGCTGTCATTAATGACAAAGAAAAGCAGCAAAGCCTCACATTTAAGAAGTTGGAACCAGCAAATGTTTCACATTTATGCTTGAAAAATGACTAAAACGATTGATTGATTATCAAAATTCAAAATTGGCAACTCATTTTGTTTTGATTGACTGACTGATTAATTGACTTATCATTGCAGCTCCAGTTCCTCCTTTGGCAGATGATTGTGAAAACAGCCTTCTGGTGTCAGACTCTGCACAGTGGAGGTCAAACCTCACAGTGAAGTAACAATAAGCAATAAACACATTTCTGTGGAGGGGACATTAAATGCATCAAGTCAAAGCCCGCTGCCTGTCTGCGTCTGCAGCGTCAAATGAGTACAAGTGTGGTACTCTGCCGATCATCCCCATATGGACGCTCTGTTTTCAATTTGCCTCAGTGAGAAGAAGGTCGGAGGTCAGGGGATGAGCCACAGAGCACAGCAGCAGACCTGGAGCTTAAACATGGTTCTTGTTAAACCACAAACTTCCTGTTCTGGCAGAAGTGTAGCTTTAAAAAGTGTGATGAGTGCATGCATCCACTTTTATCTTCTTCTATTCTTCAGTCAAACCCTCTGCAGGATGCCTGCAACTAACCTTTGTTTTCATTACATCAGAGGAAAACCACGTAAACAACAAAAAGCAACATAAGACGAAAAATGTAAAAGACGTTAAAAAAAAAAAGGGAGACCACAGAGAAAAGGTGTGGCTGCAACAAACTATTATTTTTGTATATTATTTTTGTCGATCATACTCTTGATTATTCGATTAATTAATCCTGTCAGAATTTTGATTAATCGTTGTAGCTCTAGTGAGGTTCAGTTGTCTTTGCACAGGAACAGCTGGTAGAAAGGTCCTTCAGAGGACGACTTTTTACTTTTATACTTTGAGTACATTTCACAGCCTGTACTTTTTCATTTTTACTTGAGTAAAGAAGTAGAATCAGTACTTATAGTCATTTTTACACAAGCACTGTACTGCTACTTGAGTAAAGAATATGTGTGCTTTTGCAACCTCTGTTCACAACCTGAAGATATTTAGTTTACAGTCATGGATCAGGCTGGTTCCTGAACTTCAATACTTTCATGGCACCAACCAAACTGCTTCAGTTCTATCGAGTATCAAAAACCTGATTTGTCGTTCCATACTACATTTTGATACCTTAAGAGTTGTGTTGTAAAACTGCTTGGAAAAATACCAAGTTGCTGAAACAAAGAACTAAAGAGTTGAAACGGGTTCCATAGTCCACTCAATATGTACTCACCCCTATGTCGATGTGAAGATGGGTGAAGATCTTCAGTTCACAAAACAATCCTGGAGTTTCAGCAGCAAACAGGGTTGCAGCAAATGGCAGTGAATGGAAACCAAATGTAAATGTAAAAAACAAAAAAAAAACAAATAAAAAAACAAAACAAAACAAACACAAAATGTCTCCATCCTGCTCGTGTGGTGTAATCCAAGTGTCAGCGAGTCGCGACATTAAAATTTAACCACAAGACGCCATTTACACCATGTTTTTAGTTGAAATGTCAACTGTAGCCTCCCAGGTAGCATGTAAACATGGCGCCAATGTATCGTGAGACTTCGTATATCTCTTAATGGATGCACGTGTGAAAATATCGCGAGATCGATGGCATGTTTACATGCTACATGCTACAGTTGACATTTCTGCTAAAAACATGGGGTAAATGGCGTCTTTTGTGGTTAAATTTTAATGTTGTGGCTCGTGGACACTTGGATTACACCACACGAGCAAGATGGAGACATTTTGTGTTTGTTGTGCGCTCTTTTTCTTACATTTTATCCGTGGTCTCCATTCACTGCCATTAGCTGCAACCCTGTTTTCTTCTGAAACTCCAGGATTGTTTTGTGAACTGAAGATCTTCACCCATCCTCACATCGGCACAGGGGTGAGTACATATTGAGTGGATTATCATGTTGGGGTGGAATATCCTTTTAAGTTTAACCACATCGAGGTAGATAGATTCATATTTATGTTATGAAACTTTTGTTAAACTGGAATTTACATTGAAAAAAGTTTCGTTCAGGAACTGGCGTTGACGTCAAGGTATCGCTACCAGTACTGGTATTGAAATTTTTTAAATGATACCCATCCCTACTCAGAGACGATTAAATAAACCAGAAAATATTCAGATCTGAGAAGCTGAAATCAGAGAATTTGGACTTAAAAAAAGAAAAGACTCAAAATGACTAATCAATTATCAAAATAGTTGGTGGTTAGTAATCGTTGCAGCTCAACTCTGCTGATTTCAAACTTCATCCACTCTGTGTGATCTCAACATACCTTAACCCATAATTCCTTGTGGCACATCCTCATGTAGCTTTGTCTACGCTGTTTTTCTGGTACCCCAGCTGCCTCATGACCTCACTGCAGAAGGCCTCCACCTGATTTATCTGCTCCACATTGAGTCGCTCCCTCCAGGCGTATATCGCCTCTTTTGCATCCCTAGATGATATCAGGAAGGGCCTGTCCGATGAATACCCCTGACCGTGCGTCATGTTGAGTGCAAACTTCTCCAGAGCCGGGGAGGTGGACAGGTTGGCGAAGCGGTAGAGCCTCTGGAGCTCCTCCATGGGGTGCAGGACCAGGTCCTCGTAGCGGATGCGGAGGTAGTTTCTCCTCACCCAGGGAGGCGCGTTCACCACCAGCATCATGTCGCTGAGCCAGTTGTCACAGATGAGCTCCATGGCACTGGAGACGTAGCTCTCCGCCCGGTTCACCTTGCTGCTCGGCACCAACAGCCGCTTGTACTTGTCTGTCTGCTTCTTGCTCCTCAGCACCTGTATGCGGGGTGACCAGGCGAAGATGGGTGAAATTCAGGACAGATGAGTTGGGGAGAGTAACATCAGACTGTGACTCTCATCATTTGATATTAATATTATGAAGATCAGTTGCAGATTAGAGCCTGACAGATATATCAGTTGACTGATACTGGCCTATCACAGCTAATATCCAGTATGCGCCTATATCAAAACATTTTGGACAATATAGTTTATTGTTACATCTTGCCTCCATTACATATCTTTGTGTGAACCATTTTTGAGGGATCACTGCAAAAATGTGTATTTATATATGTGTTCTATATTCTGTGTATTGTTTTTTTGTTTTAAAACTCCCTAATATCTGTATTGTGCCAAAAAAACAACAACAATATTGGTCAGACCGATAGTGTGATACTCAGATTCCGAGTACGACATGAAGCACAGTATCTGGCTGTGTTTACAAGACGCATTACACACAGGTGACAGGTGTGTTACAGGAATTTTAATCTGTTCAGCTGCTGAGATTGTCATTACTCTGTAGGAGCCTGCAGAAGCATTTTTGTTTAGATATTTTCATCACAAATGTTGCTCGCAGTGGAAACTGCACTCACTGTAATCTGGTTTCATCCATTATTTATGACGGCCTAATCAAGTGAAAACACATCAACAATACTCTGACATATTTCATAGAGCCTGACCGATATATTCGGCGACTGATACTATTGGCCAATATTGTCCCATCACAGCTGTAGGGGTATCAGCCTATATGTTGTCCAGTATGCCTATATGAAAACTTTTTCTTTGAACATAACATAATGCAAATTGTTTTTATTTGTGTGTTTTAGGCAGCATTTAAGTGTATTTGATCATTTTTCTTTATACACACAGCCTATGTTTTTGGTTTGTTTGTTTGTTTATAATGATTCAAAATATCTGTTTAAGTTTACTGTTTCAGTGCCTTGATGTTATTGTGGTCAATAGAGTTTATTGTTAAACTGAAAAATACGCTGCCTTCATTACATAATATGTAATATTGACAATATGACAACATATTATGTTGTCACAAGTGTTAACAACTTTTCAGGGAACATAGCAGAAAATGTGTTTTCGTATATATTACATTATGCAAAAAGAATATTGGTATCAGAATTTCTTTACTCCCCAACGTTGGTATCAGCATCAGCCCCAAAAATACATTATCAGTCAGGCCCTAAATTTTTTTTACCAAAAATCACTAAAAATAGGAACTATGGCCTATATAAATTATTCGATCAGAATATTGCCACTGATTCAAATGTTATCTAAGACTATATCGGTTAATTTTCCAGACAATCTGGACAGGTTTCCCTTTTTCACCTGCTTGTAATCCCGAATTTTTCAGGACGTCTGCTCACCCTACCTGGATGCTTTCCTTCACCAGGGCCTGTTTGGACTTCAGGCGGGAGTTGTGCACGGCCCTCGGGTCTCTGAAGAGCTGAATGATCTGTAGGTTGATCGCCGGGTCCTTCATCAAAGGAACCAGCGTGCTCAGGTCCAGAACGCGGACTCCTTTGATCACCATCACCGGGTACTTTTTACACTCCCTCTCCAGCTCCCTGATGTCGCGCTTTTGGCACTTAGCGCACTGGTCCTCCTTCACCAGCCCGATATCGTGCCGTTTGTGCGCCTCGCACAGCGGCTCCGAGCAGATCACCTTGTTCATCTTCCAGCCGAAGATAAACGACGTGGTGATGTTCTGAGAGCCGGCATAAAGTTTTAGCACCGAGAAGTCGCAGCGGTACAAAGCGTTCATCATGTCCCTCACTGCGCCCTGGAGACTGCCCGCGTCCCCCGGGTACAGAGCCTGCCATATGTGCCACATCGGCTCGTACAGGTAGAAAACATCGGGGTGTTGGTTGAACAACTCCCCCAAAAACGAAGAGCCAGTCCTCCAAGTGGCATGGAGGTAGATGTGTATCCGAGACTGGCTCCTGTTGACGGCGTGCTCCGTCACGTCGCTGCCGTTAAGTTTGTAACCGTTATTATCCCACAGCAGCGCCACCGTGTTCTCCAAATCTGGGCATCTGGGCTGTTGCTGCGGCAGTCCATGTCTCCCGTGTTGAACGGATTTGTCTCGGTAATCTAACACGTAAGGGATTAGCAGAAGTAAACCTGAATATGCCAGGATCAAAATCAAGTATTTCTTATGGAGCCTCCTCTTCATTTCCTCTCGCCGGGAGGGGGCTGGTAGCGTCTTCTCTGAAGGGTCGGCGCAGCGCTTTGTGAGCTCCGTGGTCGCTACAGTAAAGTTATGTGTGCGTGCGAGTGGAAGGAGCGTGTGTGTGTGTGTGTGTGTGTGTGTGTGGAGGAGGAGGGGTATTAACCACGCCCCATTAATACGAAACACCAGATTATTTTTCACACATGCAGTCAGTCGGTGAAATGATTGTTTTAAACCCGTTATAAGTAGTAGTTTGAATGTATTTCTTTGTGAAACTGTCGTAAACATATGTCGGATAACGAGCGAGGAGGAGAACAGTTAAATTGGAAATCTAAAAGAGCCTTTAGGAGAAGAAGTTCCAACGGCTACAACCTACCGTAACCGTGCTGCAGTGCAATGAATTATGGGAGATCTGTTAGAAATTAGTGCTCCCTCTGAATATTGTATTTAGTTGGTAGTGTATTCATATCAATAGACGTTGAACGTTGCTTTCTGCCCCAGTCGACCGTTTAAAGCTTGAGCTTTTACCGCGAAACAAAATAAAACAGATTATTAGCGTCAGTTTGCTTTGGCGCATGCGCATTCGACCTTGCCTGATGTCAGAGGCAAACTCTTGCGCGGTAATGAAGGCGTCAATGGAGAAATAGCTAAAGCTGTCGCGTCTCTGCAATAAATGTCACTTTCTAGCTAACACTTTATTCTCCCTGCTAGCACGCTAGCTTGCAGAATGAACAGGCCAGCAGCCAGCCTGACAGATAGCTAGCTACATGTAGATCCTCGTAACGTCAAGCTAACTGCAGCACCACTGTCAATAACATCAACATCAACATGGCACACTGGACCACCTTCGAAAAGGAGACAGAGAGGGAAACGAAGAAGTTGATAAGATGCCTCAGCGGGATCGAGGATGAGGAAGACCAGAACTTTCAGCTGGCACTGAAGTTCGCCTGGTCGAATTTCAGGTTAGTTTGCCATTGACAGGATGGGAGCTAGCTTGCCAGCTGCTAACATGTAACCCAACGTTAGCTATAAACAGTGATGCTAGTAACGTTAATAATCTGGTTTATTGACAGGTTTCATCGTTACCTGGACGTGGACACCCATAAAGTCCAACGCAGTATAAATGGGTGAGTGAGTCTTTTATTCTTTCCTTTGTAACAAAAGAGACATTTGGATTACTACTACATGTTGCATGCCTCTAACTGTACTTCATTCACATTGACATTCAGTGACTGACACATTCAGTAGTATTTTACCTTTATAGTTAAGGACGAGGAATCTTATCGCTTATATCAATACCCCCTATCAAAATAATAGAGCTGCAACAATTAAACGATCATTAAATTTATCGCCAACTATTTTAATAATCGATTATTTGGTTTGAGTAATTTTTTAAAGAGAAAAAGGCAAAATTCCCTGATTCCAGCTTATTTATTGTTAATGTATATACGCATATATTAAACTCTCTGTGACAGTAAACTGAATATCTTTGGGCTGCGAGTAAAGCAAGACATTTGAGGAAGTCATCTTAGGCTTTGGGAAACACTGATTAATATTTTCACAGTTTTCTGACATCTATTAATTGATGAATCAAGAAAATAATCGACTGATTAATCCACTATGAAATCATTCAGTTGCAGCCCTAAATCAGACCCCAAATTAGTTCCTGGGTGTTCGATTTTTAAGATTTACTGAGCAAACATCCTCAAGCATGATAAAGATGTTTTTTTTTCCCCATTTCCTCTTGTATTAGACTGCAGGTCTCTTGCATGACAATCATTAGTAATCTGCTGCCTTTTCCAGAATCCATGAAAAGCTCATGGTCCACTCAGACTTGAGCAAAGCAGAAAGTTGGATGAGGCTGACTAAAGAGTTCCTGAACTCACCTTTACCTAATACAGATGGAACAAAGGTAAGATATAGGCATGGACTGAAAGAAAATGAACTCTATTAGTGGAGTGACTCTCCTGACTGCCCTCTGTATAATACCTTTCCTCCTGGCCCATGTTTCCTCAGGCCACAGCATCCTGACAATAGGTGTTTTCTGTTTTACAGACTGATGTACACTATGGCATACTGTCACTGCTGCTCTTCTTATCAGGGTCTCCCTCAAACACAGACTTTACTGAGAGACCCAGGGTGAAGGAGGCTGGTGAGTTGATATTTCACATAGAGCTGGGCAATATAGCTGAAGAATTTATCTCAGTAAAATGTTGAATTTCAGTCAGTATCAATAATTTTTAATTACTTATAGTTAATAAAGACTTGGAGAAAAAAGGTTGACTTTAATCATTTAACTTTGAATTGAACTGCGTTGCTTTGATTTAACCACTGTATTTCCAAAGTCACACGGGTAACAGACTAAATGGACTTAAAAAAAAGAAACAAATATTGCCATACTGGACCAACTGACCTGTCCTCGTTTTTTCTAAATTAATTTGCTCACTGTCTGCGCTCATTTTCTCAACCTTCGCTGTTTCTGTTGTTGTGTCACATGTTGATAGTGCGACAGAACAACATACCTGTTAAATGATTGGCTGTCACTCAGAGCACGTTCCGTCATCAAAGGAAATGACAGGCTGTTTATGAGTCAGGGCTTACTCATTATGTGCTTTTTATCTTCTGCTTTTTATCTTTCTTATTGCTATTGATGATGTTTCTACTGACAGTTGCAAGTTTTGAATACTTAAATGTTCGTGTTAATGATTATCACGTGATTCTGTTTCTGCAGAAGAAGAGGACAACTTTGACTGGGGTAGATATCTGATGGAAGGTGAGGACATCGACACTGGACCATACCCAGACACCCCTGTGAGTAAATCCTAACCATTACACTTCTTCTTGGGTTGAAGTTGAATAGAGCTATGCTAAATTTCTCATACGTATAAGAACCACAAAGCTGTAAGTAAGTTTAGTTTAAATGTAAGTTTAAGTGGAGAGAGATAATTGTGCTGGTTGAACAGTAGTAGCTGGAACCTCTTCCATCATGCAGTCACTCAAATGTTGGATTTATAAACACAAACTGCTCCTATACCAGGGACAGGATGGATAGCGTATTTAAGCAGTTTTTGTGTGTAGGCTGATATGCAGCTCCCCAAACAACAGCCAAGGAACATTATTGAACATCTACTAATGTGTAAACAAAAAAATCCCAGTGTGAATCAATATATTGTGTTTGTGAATTAGGCAATGATTGGAGGGTGCAGGAGCTGTAAACCTGCAGTAAAACGAGCAGTCCAGCTGAAATTAAGCAGTCTCCTGCCTAAATGAGATGGATTTGTGTCTAAATCAGTCTTGACTGGTTTTTAGGAGTGGTCTGAGGAGGAGAGTGAGGACGATGACAGCCAGCAGCCAATCAGCAGGGAAGACTCTGGGATCCAGTTGGACAGAACGCCGCAGGAAGACCAGGACCACGACAACAAGACAGTACCAGTTACATGGACGGGTGAGGACGGATCACTCGGCAAGATAACATAATGATGGAAAGTAGATCACGGAAGCCCTTTATGATTTATGGAATAATGTGAAACTGAGACGGCACCAGTGCAGACATCTGTGTCTACATTGAAAGCTCTTTTTAAATATGACGGTAATTCCAGTTTGTGTGTTTCCAGTGGGTGAGCCTGACGCCCGCGCCTGGCTTGAACAGCATGTAGTGACACCGTACTGGGTGGCTCATGCTCCTCGTTTCCCTCACAGCTTGCATTTACACTCCAACTTGCTCAATGTGTGGTAAGACTGTTGTATATGAATCTCAGAATACATTACAGAGGCTTTGATCATTTTTTTAAAACTTATAGTAGTGTTATGGACACAATAATGAGAGACTTTATAAAACTACATCCTGGTATTTGTGCCAAATTGACTGTGACTAGATTTTGAGACTAATGTGTTTCCAGAGTCCTAAAATCTATGATATTGAGCTGCTTATTAGTTAAAAAAAAATAAATAAAAATTTAGATCCTCCACATGAAAGCAGACTTTTTGTCTGTTACGATGCTATTTTGTAACAATAAAAATGTTTTCATCATAATCTGACTTTATTTTTATCACAAATTAATCTTATAATACACCATATAATGCTCTCTTTATAATAAATTCGGCTTAAATGCTAGGCAAAGTGCTTTTTTAAAATCTGGTAGCAATATCCGGTATTTCCCATCTGTATCAACCATAGAAAATATGCATCTTTGTAAAAAAAAAAAAATATTATTTTAAGAATAATTGTCAACATCTCTCTCATCAGGGATCAACACTTGTATAACTCCGATCCATTGTATCTGCCAGAAGAAAAGGCCTTTGTCACAGAGACCCAAGTAATACGGGAGACGCTGTGGTAAGATGTGCGATGATGCTGTGGTGTGTGACTGTGCTCTTTGTACAGACATACAAAGAAGTTGGTTTACTACTTAATCACAAGATTTATCTTTTATAGAGCCCCAAACAGTCCTTGTTGGATTTAAGAGAAATTTTTAAATTTAAATACTATGTTAATTCTGTGTCATCGTGAAGTTGAGCTGAACTGTTACGTTGCAGGCTTCTCTCGGGGGTTAAGAAACACTTCATATTCCAGCACCATGATGGAAAAGTGTCAGTAAGGAACAACGTGGTGGTAACTCATTTGACCAGTGTAAGTTGAAAATCTGGACATATTTCTTCTATCATTTCTTTGATAAATGTGTCCTCCTCCGCTGTGGGAAACCCGATCTTTTCTCTGTCTGTGCTGCAGAACTGTCTGCGCTCTGTACTGGAGCACATTGCTGTGTACGGGCAGGCGGTGTTCAGGCTGCAGAGGTTCATAGACGAGGTGACGGGGTACAGCTCGGAGCCTTGCCCGCCAGGCTCCAGTTCCTCCTACAGCTCCAAGAAGGGCTCTGAGCCTCCCTTCAGGACCTACCAGGCCTTTGTGTGGGCGCTTAACAAGTACTTCACCAGCTTCAAAGAGGAGTTGACCACAATTGAGAGAGAGCTCATATGCAATGGCAAGTGAAAGTTGCGATACTGAGGGGTTGAAATATTTTTTTTTAACTCTAGATATGATACAATAACACTACAGTACCTTGTAATACCTGCTTAACATAGCACTGGTATCACATTACAGGTCGTCTTAAAACTTGTTCAAACAATTTGTGACATGGTGCACAAGGATGTTTGGTACAGAGCCCAACACATCACAATGACGCAAAATTGATCTTTCCTACAAATTGTGAATCCTATCGCAATATCTGTCGCAACATGAATTATTTTTACCATACTAATAATACCTTCTAAACATGTATGTGTTATTATGTACATGGAGCAGCCATAAACTGACTAATGACTGAAATGCAGAATAAAAATGACAGCTGATCAGGCCTCAGTGCTGCCAAAGAAACTACTGTGATATTGGTTTCAGTTTATCAACTGTAAATGACTGTAATGCCACGTGAGCACATATGGGATAGAGTGTAGGATGCATATGACAATAAACTATTACTGTATAGCAGTGAAGTTAAATAACAACACTGCTATGTTGTGATCAGGGGTTTAAGCACGCCACAAAACCACAAATCTTTGCATGTATCACAGTGTCACAGTACAGTTTTGAGAATCCATACACTATCACAAAACATTTCGAGATATTCAAGTGTATCAGTATTTTCTTAAACCCCCAGTAGAGAATAAACCAGAATGTATTTGTGTCATAAACCTCATGAATCGCAAAAGTAATGGGTGGAAAATGTTAAAGGTACTGTGTGGGTGGCCTGGTAGCTCAGCTGGTTGAGTATTTCCTCCATTTACTGAGGCTGTTGGTCTTCTGCAGCTGTTGTGGTTCAACTCACGCCTACGGCCCTGTGTTGCATGTCATCCTCCACTCTCTGCCCCTTTCCTGTCTTCTTTGGTATTTTTCAAGGTATCCTGTTGAAATTAGAAACTCCAGTATCGTGACAACGCTACACTCCTGTAGAGTAATGCTGTGTTAAACATCCCCAGCCCTAGTTGGATTATTTGATTCACAAGGGGTTTAATTCTCATGTCTGATCTTTGATGTTTGATCTGCTGTTCTGTCTTACAGATGAGACGGTGACCCTGTCTGCAGTTCTGGAGCGACTCAACCCCCACTTGGCACAGATCAAAGTGCTGCACAAAGTCTTCTGTACCGGGGTCGCCGAGGTCCCCCCTGAGACCCCGAACGTTGTGCGGGCCTCTCACTTGCTCAACACCCTGTACAAAGCTATCATTGAATATGACAGCGTCGGGGAAGCATCAGAGCAGGCGGTGAGGGTTAAACTTGGTGGAATTCAAAGATCTTAACAAAGAGACAATCTGTATGTATTATCATTCCTTTGTGTCGTCTTCCCTTGCTAGGTGGCCTTGTTGTTTTCTTTGTGGACGGAGACGGTCAGACCATATCTGGAGATTGTCGATGAATGGATTGTTCATGGCCACCTGTTCGACCCTGCCAAGGAGTTCATCATCCAGAGGTATGTAGCCGAGACGGTCCAACAAGAACTCTGTCTTATAACATTTTGGTGTCTTCACTACAGCAACTGATAGACACATTTGTTCAGGAACAAGGATGTCCCAGTGAACCACAGGGACTTTTGGTATGCCACCTACACGCTGTACAGCATCTCTGAGACGGTGGAGAATGAGGAGAAGCTGAACGATGCAGCCAGCGGGAGCTCCGGAGGGGATCAGGCCTCCAGCAACAGGCAGCTCACCATGGTGTCCTTCCTCAAACCCGTGCTCAAGCAGATCATCATGGCCGGGAAGTCCATGCAGCTGCTCAAAAACCTGGACTGCAAGGAGGCTGAACAGTCTGAGAGATCCTCTAGAGGTCAGCGTTTGTTTTTTCTGTACACCATAACTAGTTTAGGTTTTAGTGTTTGTTTGTTTTGTTTTTTTAAAACTCAACAGAGCAGGGTTGCTGTAATTTGTCAAAATTTTGCATTGCAGATGCAGAGAGGAAGAGTTTGTACACACTGTTTCTGGAGTCAGTGCAGTCACGCCTTTGCAGTCAAGAGGAGTCGCCGACAGACACAGTGACCGAACAACAGGCCACGAAGAGGAGCCTCATAAAGATGCAGTCCATCATAGCACAGCACCTGGAGATCGACGACATCCATGATCCGCTGCTGGCCATCAACTTCGCCAGGTAAAAAGCAACCACTACATTCCGATGACAACTAGACTAAATTTTGTTTGGCTTATAAGTAAACGTTGAAAGAGCAATATGTAAGACCCTATTATTCAGAAATGGTTACTAAATGATTCAGCATTGATTTTAACTCTAATAAACGTGAAACAGGCAAATAAAAACAGACATTTTGGCCCAGAATGGAAATTTAAAAGGAGTACATATAGGCTGTAGTGGTGCTGTGAGAGAAAGCAGTATTTCAACTTTGAATGTTTCCTTAATCTCTGATGACATATCATGGCCATTTAAGGATTTAGTGCAGGAAATATATTACTCATCAACGTCAAATTCAAAAACTAGAATGTGAAAACACTCAACAGCTGTTGTCCTTTCAAGAATAAAGCATGGGGCTTCAATTTAGCCATTATTATATAATGCCTTTTTGGAATTGCTGGTTTTATAATCTCTGAAATGGTACTGCTGTTCCAAGATAATTCGATTTTAAAGCGATTATGTTTATTTTTTTTATCCTAGACTTGCATTGTTAGATCCAGAACATTTTCAAAATCTAAAGTAGCTCTGGCCTGTGTCCCCCTCAGGCTGTATTTGGAGCAGAGCGACTTCCATGAGCGTTTCTCTGGAGGTGATTTCATCGTGGACCGCTCATCTCAGTCTGTCACCTGCCAAACCTTTGAGCTCACCCTGCGCTCTTGCCTCTACCCCCACATCGAGAGGAGGTACATCGAGTGCTGTGGGAACCTCATGAAGACTCTGAAAAAAGACTACAAGTAAGTGTCACTCTCAGATTATGAGTGAGGACTTCTATTTTTCTCCATATAGACAATTTGAGTTCTTTGATGTCTCCACAGGCTGCTGGAATACCTCCAGGCTATGAGGAACTACTTTCTGCTGGAAGCTGGAGACACCATGTATGACTTTTACACAGCCATCTTTGACAAGGTGCAGGAGAAGGAGAACTGGCAGCAGCTGTCTTTTCTCAATGTTCAGTTGCAGGAGGCAGTTGGACAGCGCCACCCTGAGGACAGCAGCAGGTACTACATGTCTTTATGAAAAAGGATGTTATAATAATTTGGACAGTTTTTTTCTTTTTGTTATTAAAAAGTCAATATGCTCCTCCATCATTTCATATTTTATAGGTTGTCAGTCTTCTTGGAAGCCATCGATCCTGCCAGGAAAAAACATCCTGTAAATAATTTGGAGGTGCTGACCCTGAGTTACAAGGTAAGCAACGTGAATATGTTTGCTTACAGTCTTTTTGAAGATGCGATGTTTATATTTGTAGGGCTGCAACTAATTATTTTCATAGTCCAATTGTCCAATTATTTTCTCAATTAAGCAATTAATCGTTTGGTCTAGAAAACATCAGAAAATGGGGGTCAATGTTTCCCAAAGCCCAAGATGACATCATCAAATGTCTTTTTTCGCCCAGAAGCTAAAGATATTAAGTTTACTGTCCTAGAGGAGTAAAGGAAGCACAAAATATTAACATTTAAGAAGCTGGAATCAAGTGAATTTTGACCTTTTTCCTTAAAAAATGCTCAAACTAATCCATCCTATCCAAATAGTTTGTGGTAATATAATAATTGTTTAATATTTGATTAATCGATGAATCTTTTCGTTTCGTTTTACTCTCCACAGGTTCCCTGGCCTGTTGACATTGTGATCAGCTCTGAGTGTCAGAAGATCTACAATCAAGTGTTTCTCCTTCTGCTGCAGATAAAATGGGCCAAATACAGTTTGGACACTCTTCGATTCAGTGGTATGACTCAGTGTGGATCTATAAATTCAGTATAATGTATTACAGTCTCCAAAGTAAAGCTCCATTATTGTTGTTGTGACTAAAGTGGTTCTTACATTTTCCTATTGTAAAAATGTGTAGCCAGTACAAAAAGGAAAGTTTTAATATTTCATCAACTAGTACCGAAACGTTGCAAATAAACATTACAAGTTAGACAGTGTGCAGGAGTCCTTTTGCAATATTTCATCAACTAGATTCTCCATTGTAGCCTACATCTACAGCCCAGCACCTTCTCTTTTAAATTTTGCTGCTGTTTATTCTTGAGTCTCTCGAGGATCGCTGTCGATGCAAAAACATTTATATCAGGCCAATTTTCAGGTCTGAACCACTGACCAAGGTGCAGGATTGGATCTTGAGTTGGTCCTTGGGCTCTGTACAGTGGCTCCCCACAATATTAGGATGAGTTACCTGCAGAGACAGGATCTGGCTGTGTAATTGTACTCTGTACGATTATATGATGCCACAATAAAGTTGGCCTTTACCTTTTACAAATCCAAAAAAGAAAAGTCTCAGAAAATTTTTAACAAATAATTTAACAAATAGAAAATTAAATAGTTGTGGCTCATTTTTTTCTTTTTTTGGCCAAAACTGGTAAAGTAAAGGTTACAGACTCCTGGTGTAGGAGAACCTACAGTAGCAGCAGACCTCGTGAAAAAGGTCCTACCTAGAACCTAGAACTAGGGTTTGGTTTGTCCATTCTGGGCCCATAAATCTTACCTTGATGGACCTTGATGGTGTGTGAATGATGAGAATCTCTGCAGCGAATGTTCAGTGTTATTTCTAATATGTAAAATGTGTTTGTTTCTCCTAGATTTCACAGATGTCACTAAGAAACTGGAGGGAGCTCTGCCCGAGGAAACGAAGGTCAAAGAGCCAATAAATCAGCAGATTCACCGAATGTGTCTGTTGCGGGTCAAACTGATGCACTTTGTCAACAGCCTCCACAACTACATCACAACCAGGGTGAGAAGAATCATGGAACAGACCTTTTCACATGTCACCAAAGCAGCTAGATGGAATGAGTTAGTTTGTTTGAGTCAAAATAAATCATTAATAATCTTTTAGGAGGTGTAAATGTTTAAGTTGAGTTGTTAAGTTGAGCAATATGTTAATGAATCTGGCAGGCAGTAAAACTAGCACTTATTGAAGTTAAACTCCAGAGTGTGTATTTTCAGAGCAGTGGGATTTTGTTTTCAGGATAACAGGCTTAATTTTACTTTGGCAGACAACTGACACTTATAAACAGCTGATCAGTTTACAGTATTGGACTCATTATTGCCTTTTATTGTCAATTTACAATGTTGTGCTCATCTTGCACTCCTGCAGTGTTCCTGCAGCTTGCTTGAGCTTCCTTGAGTCTGGAGAAATGGGGGAGGGGGAAACACCTTGCTTCAACCATAGACTATAATAGAACAAAAAATAAGAATTCAACCTATTATAATTTACCATCTATGGCTCCAATTTACTATTTGGCCTGCACTACTTATTTGTGAAAGTCTTACATACGGCTCCTTTAAATCTAAGAATTTGCATACAATCTTAAATGTGTCTGCGTTGTCTCTCGACAGATTCTGCACAGCACTGGACTGGAGTTTCAGCACCAAGTACAAGAAGCAAAGGACCTGGACCAGCTGATCAAGATCCATTACAGATATTTGGCAACCATTCATGACCGTTGTCTGCTGAGGGAGAAGGTAAACAGCACTGCATTTCCACAGCTGAAGGTGCACTCTAACCTCACAGCGGAGACAACGGCCAAAGAAAGGAGTTAAACTTTAGGGATCAATAAATTAACACACATCACTGACCTGTAAAATCTTTTCATCTTAACATCTTGTTGTGTTATGGTATTCTCTGTTCTGACTGAGCTTCCTACATGCATTTATGACACTTAATGTAACTGTTGTCCAATGCTGTTGTGTGTTTTTTAGGTCAGTTTTGTGAAGGAAGCAATAATGAAGGTTCTCAATCTCGTCCTCATCTTCTCTGATCGATGGCAAGCTGGATTTGGAGCCTGGAAGTAAGAGCTTTCATAGTGGAGGGAAATGAGAATCTAAGCTATAATTGGCAGTGTGTTTTGTGTCTGTAAAAGGCTCATTTATGCCCCCTTCCAGTAGGAAAATGGATACATCGGTTTCAAACAATGTAAATGTTACTGCCCACATGCTCCCATGCTTCCTTTACTTTGGCATAGATGTTAAGCAGAACATCCACTAGAGGACGTTCTTCAGTCAAAACCTACCCTGAAGAAGAAAAGGGATAGTCAGAAGTTTTCAAAAGAACTCTTTTCACAAACTAATTGATGACAAACATTATTTGAGGACTTTTAAAACTTTGTTGTGTCCTGTGGTCGTGTCTTGCTTGAACTCATGGCTACACTGCCACACTGCCCCCCACCACTACTGGAGGTACATACAAACAAAATGGACTGAAGGCTCCATCTGCATGCATACTTAATATTTAGCATAAATGACCTTTAAAGAACAATATCAGTGCACATATTATATTTAATGTTTTTGTATTTGTGATGAAATTATTTAAAGATTGCAAGGTGTTCACATATTAATATGGTATTTTTTTCTTATAGTACAGTAGTACAGGGATGTAACAATACCAAAAACTCAAGGCACAGTCATGATTTAAAAAAGTCCACAATGCGATATTTATTGCGATATTGACTTGAAAAGATGGCCTTTATTAAATAATACATTTGATTTATACAACATTTTTTTTCCAGAAGAAACTGATTTTTCCTTTTAACTTAAAGAGCTTCTTCCTTCCTTCTCCAGTGAAATGAAAAAAGTAACCAGCCATGACTTAGGCATGTGCAGAAGATTGGCATGAATTGTCTTTGGCAACTGAATTATGCATGAATAATTGCAAAACAAAAATAATGAGGTGGTTGGTATCGGTCCTTTTATAAAACTAAAAAAGCAGCCATGTTATATTACAGTAGATATCATCACAGTCCAGACTGATATTGAGACTTTTTTTAATTGTAACATAGCAATATTCGATGTATTGTTACATCCATATTATAGTATAATAAAAAGTTGAGTGGTAGTGTTTTTTTGTCTCAGAAGTACTAACAACCAAACCCCAAACCTGTGTTGCTCTAGCTTCATTAATCAGGCTGTTTGTGTCTAAATATCGCGTTTGCCTTTCACTTTCAGGATCGAGTCCATTGATAAAATGGAATCCGATTTCAAAAACTGTCACATGTTCCTCGTGACGATACTCAACAAGGCTGTGTGTCGTGGCTCCTTCCCCCACTGTGAGTATAACACTGATGCTTCTGTTGAATTAATACACTACACGTTATATTGATGCTCTGCTAGGACAGTCTTACTTTACACCTTAAGCACAGATGGGAATAATCTGCAAGAATTAATCAAATGTTCTTTTCTTTTCCTCCTGGTACAGTGGAGTCCCTGGCCCTCTCTCTGATGGCAGGGTTTGAGCAGTGCTGAGGCACCGTGCATGCGTCTGTGTCGATGTGATGGACTTTACTGTCTGTTCTCTGACTGCTGCCATTGTTCATGATGATGTGCAACATATGATGTCACTATCTGCTCCGACTGTTGGAGACGGACTCAGACTGTGTAACATTGGAGGATTATGTGTTTATTTGCAAAGCCACAGTGAAACAAGCGACTTGTGATCGTACATCAGCTTCTGTAAAGTTTTTGTAAAGGTGTTTTTTTATGAGCTGTTATGCTGTCTGTTAATAATGTGTATAAATGAAGCACAATAAATCTTGTTATTCAACATAACGTAACATTGATTTATAGTAAGTCTTTATTAAGTGTTAACAATGTAATATAACAACAAATTTAGATGATGGGTTTCACTTACACACCATGTCCTGAAACCTATCATGAACACGAAGGAGTCTTTATGAATGATTGGCTGTTGTAAATAAGTTTCATTCAGTTGTTTGAGATTTATTTATCACAACTTGACCTTAATCAAGCCAATGATGTCTTTGTTACAAAAACTTGACATGATCAAACTTGAAACTGTTTAGCTTTATGTTTTAACATGATATTATACTGTCATATGTTGTTGGTTTTGACATTTACTGTCATTACACCATTATAAGTGTGTCAAGTATTTAACCTTGACCTCGAGTAAAGTGGTGCATTTTAGACTT
The DNA here is from genome assembly GCA_027495735.1 of Lutjanus campechanus. NCBI lineage: Eukaryota > Metazoa > Chordata > Actinopteri > Lutjaniformes > Lutjanidae > Lutjanus > Lutjanus campechanus. The sequence continues at coordinate 76,392 of JAJHUR010085619.1, forward strand.
GTCATAAAGATGTCACTAATTTTTATTACACCGTAAAGTGTTTTTGTAATGGCGTCATGAATAATTTCCTGGTCTGGGTTCCAGAAATGTTACCATTTGGACCTTTCATAAAGCTGTCATTAAATGTTATAAGGCCAGTTTGAGGACAGTACATTACCAAGGTGATTCAGCTTAGAGAGTGACCTAATGGACAGCTGGCGGTTAGCTCGTTTACTTGTCGCTAAGTAGGCCAACCACAGTCTGCTGTTATCTATAGCAAGCATTTGCAAGTTAGCTCGGTTAGCCGTGGAGCTAACCCAGGAGTGACCAAATGACATTTAATGACAACAGTTATAGACATTCAAGATGCCTTCATGTTCATGACTTGTGTCATGTCACAGTTATGACAGTGTAATGACAGTCTTATGCACACCCCTTTTTAAAAAAACAGTATTACCCAAGATATTTTAGGAGAATTCACTTTCTCTTGCATTACCTGGGTAAACATAAAGTACACTGCATATCTATGACAATGTAAAAGTGTCACATGTTGAGGTACAGGCAGAGCAGCATAAATGAGTAAAATAGTATGAATTAGTAACAAACAAGGACCCCTGTTTATGTTGTACCATGTATGACTGTAGCAGCCACCACAGCCACACAGCTGTGGTTCATAACTCAATGAACCTGATGAAGTTGTAGGATACTGGCAGTGTGGTCAATGTGAGGTCTTTTCTTTGCATTAAGTAGTAAACTAATTTAAAAGCTTCCATGAGGTAAAAGTGTACCTAATGACTTTCCATAGTGACAAATTAATACGCCCCATTGCACGAGGCATATTGCTGCGCAGCTTAAATCAAATTGACAGCCTCTGGTAAATGAACATAATCTGGATTTTATGCATTGCCGACAATGTTGCCTTTTCATTCAGTATGTGTGGTATAAGAGGGAGCTTAGACTTATCCTATTAGCCTCATTTATCTTACAGTGCAGTACTGTAAGTGCAGCTGAGTGGCTCAGTGGTCTGCACTGTTGTTCACAGTCAACCAGAAAGTCCTGGGCCTTCAGCTGTGTGCTGTTTGAATTTTTTACTTAACCTCTGTGCACATTTCCTGTGGATGCTCAGGGTTTCTTCCAAACCCCAAAGACTGGGTGCATTAGCCGGGGTGTACCCTACTTTTTACTCACTGTGCCCATGGATATGCTCCAGCTAGCTCTCAACAACACAGAATAAATGATTTGGAACACGAGATTTTTTTTAATTCAAAAAAGGGAAGAGCTATTATTCTTTATTATGTATGAACTGTATTTTACTAGACTACAACTGCCATACGGGACACTTTAATATTTATGTATTTACCTTAATATGCCAATAATTTATAATTAATGTTCTTGTTTATTTATTGAACTATGTTTTCCAGTACACACGTATATGTTGTTCTTTAAAATGTTATCCCATAAATAATAGAAAATGTAAGCCCTATTTTGACATTGCATGAGTAGATGAGTAATACTTAGAGTGATGCTAATATCTGTGGAAGAGCACTGAGGACAGACACAGGGGAATAAATTAGGAGGAGGAAGACTTTTTTTAAAATTTTGCATTTTGACAAAGATTAGAGATGAAGTTGAGGTGTTAGTGCCAGGCAAAAGAAACAATAATTTGGCGGAGAAAGATTTTTTTTTAATGTTGAGAAATACCAATTTTATTTTTCAAGTGGTGTTTCAACTTTATTCTTGATATTTCAACTTTATTCTGGAAATGCAAAATAAAATAAAAAAATCACTTTCCTATGAAGAGATCTAGAAATGGTGAAGACCTAAAATGTCACTAGTTCAGATTTAAAATATAATATCTCTAAAGTGGGTAGAAATGAATTACATGTTATTGGGATTATGTAAATAGATTACAAAAAGAAGTAACTACTATCAGCCCAGATTATGTTAGTCAGAATCAAATATGTAACTAGATTATCATTTTACTGTCACTGATTTTTGATGACATATTTAAAATATGGGAATTTTATAATTCTGAAAAGTTTTTTATGAAAACCAATATTCTATAAACTAATTTTAAAAAAGGGGTGTCTGACACATGGGCTTTCATAGACAAGTGTGGCAGACCTGGCATGAGATAAAAGTATATAATGCTTTTTTTTCATTGAAAATGTTTTGAGATGTTTAAAGACAAAAAAACAGTACTGTGCAAAGGTTTCGGGCAGGTGTGAAGAAATGCTGTAAAGTAAGAATGCTTTCAAAAATAGAAAATGTAATCGCTGATTTTTATCAATTTACAAAATGCAAAGTGAGCGAACAGAAAAAAAAATCTATATCAAATCAGTATTTGGTACAGCCAGCCTTTGCCTTCAAAACAGCATCAATTTCTCTAGGTACACTTGCACACAGTTATTGAAGGAACTCGGCAGGTAGGTTGTTCCAAACATCTTGGAGAACTAACCTCAGGTCTTCTGTGGATGTCGGCTGCCTCAGATCCTTCTGTCTCTTCATGTAATCCCAGACAGACTCAATGATGTTGAGATCAGGGCTCTGTGGGGGCCAAACCATCACCCCCAGGACTCCTTGTTCTTCTTTACGCTAAAGATAGTTCCTAATGACATTGGCTGTATGTTTGGGGTTGTTGTCCTGCTGCAGAATGAATTTGGGGCCAATCAGACGCCTCCCTGATGGTATTGCATGATGATTAAGTATCTAACTGTATTTCTCAGCATTGAGGACACCATTGATCCTGACCAAATCCCCAACCACATTTGCAGATATGCAGCCCCAAATTTGCAAGGAACCAGACACTCATTATTGTACCGTTCTCCAGCTCTTCGGCAAACAAACTGCCTTCTGCTACAGACAAATATTTCAAATTTTGACTCATCAGTCCAGAGCACCTGCTGCCATTTTTCTGCACCCCAGTTCCTCTGTTTTAGTGCACAGTTGAGTCACTTGGCCTTGTTTCCACGTCGGAGGTGTGGCTTTTTGGCCACAATTCTTCCATGAAGACCACTTTCTGGCCAGACTTCTCCAGACAGTAGATGGGTGTACCAGAGTCACACTGGTTTCTGCTGGTTCTGAGCTGATTGCACTGCTGGACATCTGATTTCGAAGGAAAGTAAGCATAATGTGTCTAAGTTTCCTTGGCCGACCAGTGTCTTGTTTCCGTGCTCAGTCTTGTCATGGTGTCTGACCTGTGGCATGAAACTGTCTTCCCCAACCTCACCTTGGTAGCAGAGTCTGGCTGTTCCTCACCCAGTTGTAAGCCTCCTACACAGCTGTTTCTGTTTCAGTTAATGACTGTGTTTCAACCTACATATGAAACTGATGATCATTAGCACCTGTTTGGTTTAACTGGTTAATCATACAACTGACTATGATCCTACAAAATCCCTGACTTTGTGCACGTGTACCTAGAAGAATTGGTGCTGTTTTGAAGGCAAAGGGTAGTCACACCAAATATTGATTTGATTCAGATTTTTCTTCTGTTCGCTCACTTTGCAATTTGTAAATTGATAAAAATAAACAATTACATTTTATGTTTGAAAGCATTCTTACTTTACAGCATTTCCTCACACCTTGCCTAAAACTTTTACACAGTACTGTATATATATTTTTAATTCTAATATAATACAATATTTGAAAATAGATAGAGAGATATATTTTCAGACTACTTATTTCAATATTCATTCATACTTAATTCAATATTATATTTTAAGAAGCCAAATCAATGCCCCATGCTGCGCATAGTTTTTTTTTTGTTGTTGTTGTTGTTGTGTGGTTGGTTTTGTTTTTTGGCACTTATCACCCTCCATACCCTCGGGCAGGTGACTGTACATTCCTTTGCCCTCACCTTGTATCCTCCTCCTGCCTGCCTGACCGCCTGCCTGCCCTAGTGGAGGAGAGCAGCACCGCAGCTGTGAGCGGAGTTTCCTGTTGAGTTTCCCTGTGTGAGGGACAGGAACTCCCTGCTCTACTTCTCTCCCCCGCCCATGATAATAACACCGACAGAGGAAAGATTCCTCTGGCCGACGACAGGGAAAAAAAAAAACTTGGATTAAAAACGTCCAGACCTGGACTTCCCAGTCGCCGGTGGGATCAACAGTCCGGGTTCATGGCGCTGTAGCGTCGGTGTGAAACCGCACAAGTTTTCCAACTGCTAACCAACAAACTCCGGGTGAGTAGTGAAACGATCGCGAAGTTGGTTTCAGAGAGTTTATTTCCAGCTAAGTTACCGAAACAGCGGTGGAGAAAAGTTGAGCGGGATTGGTTTTTGGGTGTAGCCTTCCTAAAGTCGCTACGTGAAAGTTGTCCGTTCAAAAAAACACTAATTTCAAATGGACTGGAGTGATATTAGCTTGAGGAGGTGAACGGCTTGTTGCAATGCAGAGCCATTTTCCTGCCTCACAGGCCCGAGCGGTGACTAATCTCAGGCCACGGCACGGAGCAGGGATACAGCCATTACCACAGCTACATGCTGGAGGCAGGACTGCCAGCACTTTTACACACCAAAACCTCACTATTAACTCACTATTAGCTATTATCTTAACTTGATTCAGAGGGATTTGTTACTAACTGTGCGTTGGAGCAGAGAGATATGTGTCCAGGTGTGAAAGCCGCAGAAGAATAAAAGTTACTATTTTTAAAAAAGCTAACTTATTCATTATTCTTTGAGCTAATTAAATGTCAGCAAGAATACAATGTCAAACTGAATAGTTCCTCGTTTTTCTCTGGTTTTAGCTTTCTTTTTCCTCTGTTCGTTCTTTTGGGAAGTACTGTACTGTATTAGGACAGTGTTGTGTTCAGGAACCAGACTGCATTCCCCACCCTCCTGATGATGCGTTTACTGCCCAGCCATTCACTCTAAATATCAGGCAGCCTTCTCAGATATTTTAAATAGGGCTGCACAAATGGCTGCAAAGTAATCAAAACTGCAATGTGGGCAAGTTCAATATCCAAATCGCACAACCACAACCAGCCATCATTTGATGAAGGAAAAAAGTGAGAGGAAACAGCATTATAATGAAGTACTGAAGTGCTACAGAGATGTCCTGACCTACAAATCTTGTTCTTCACACGTAAGAAAATATGTTTATTTCACACAGATCCCAACAAATGTCACATCATCAGGATTTTAATAGTTTTTTGTCAGTGAAAATGAAAATTGTGATGCAAAAATGAGCGTTCCCACTAATCATATCGCATATTGCAGTAATCACAATATGACTTTTATACCATATAATAATAAGGGCCAAAATTACTGGCTCGGATATTGGAAAATAAGAAAAAGTATTATCTGATATGATCTGTTTGCTTAAACTGTTACATAAAAGCTTAGCCCTAACTATACTTTGTGCTGTCGGGTGTCACAAATAACACAGATGAAATTTATTGTAATTTTGAATGTTTAAAGGGTGAAAAAATGATCAAAAATGCTGCAGACGTTTCTGTATGTGAAAAAGGAGTGGGACTAGAATATTTGTTTCACAGTTGGAGCATGATATTTTAGATGGCTATGGCCATAAAAATATATAATTAACAGCTTATGTGTTTTAAGAGATGGATAAAGATGGTACTGGTATCTGCAGATACTCAAGGTTGCCCTATCTGTATTGGTATCGGTCATGAAAAAGTCGTGTCAAGCTATCCCTAATCAATTTAAAGGAAAAATTAAGGCCACTCTTGTATTGACTGTCCATCAAACCTGGAAACTTTAAATGTATTCATTGCTGCTCTGCTTCTAGTCGTCTCTTATCAGTGTTAGCTCGGAGGAGTTGAAGAAAGGAAGGAAGGAAGGAAGGAAGGAGGTTATGAGGCATGGAGATATTGGTACAACCGCATTTGTTGGTATTTTGGTAAAAGTGGGGTTGTTTGCTCTTGTTGTGGTTGAATTTCCTTCACAAAGATGCTGTAAAGCTAATTGAGGATAACATTTTAGCCTACTGTATATGGTACAGCGGTGAAGCCACAGAAACTCAGGTGGTTTCCATTTGCAGCTGTCGATCTGTGTTGATCACTATTTAACTTTTGGAGATCTTTTAAATGTCTTGCTTTTTAACTAAATAGGGTTTGCAGTTAGAAGTACCATTTAAATATCCGAAGTAGAAGCTGAGTTGGTATATTTGGCATAAAAGTCAAATGCAGGCTTCAAAGACATGTGAAGCTTCATTTTGACGTTGCATAAGTTAATGTTAATATCGATCAGTGAAATCATGCGCTCAAAATTGAGATATGTTGAGATTCATTTTGTAATGATCAGCGGTCTTGTGGTATCCTCCTGAAATGTGTGAAATGGTGCTTTTTCACACCTCAATCTAAAGATGCATCTACAACTTCCTTCAGGGTGGCACCGTTTGATGCAGCTTTGAAGTCACATGGGCTGGATTTCGTTGCAGCTGTTTGTGTTTTCTGTTTGCCATCTTAGAGGAACTGCCTGGTACGTGATCTACAGGGCATAAGTTGTTGCACTTGCATCTGTTTATCACTTCAGGGGAATATATTTCCGTCTGCTGGCCCTCAGATGTGAAAAGATCTATCAAAGTGTGATCTTCTGGTATTTATACAGTAGCAGAGTTTGCTAAAGTGTCAAATGGTTCATCTGCTCTTGCAGTATGAGACAATTGCATTTAAACATTGAAAGCCACACCGTCAAATGAATGATTCTGCTGCTGTTTGCATACAGTCACTAGCTATTTTCATTAATTCATAGAGGTATCCAGCCATGTATTTAGTTTCAGTTTTATTTGTGGAGGTCTATATTTTGCTGCCATTCTACTACAGTGGAGGAGAATGAACCTTCATTTGAGGTGCTAATTGCATAGAAAAATGTTATTTGAAAACAGCAACACATCCTGCAAGAACGATATCCTGGCAGTCTAGATCAGTGGTTCTCAATCTTTTTTGTCCGTGCTTCTTAAATGTGAATATTTTCTCTTAACTCCTCTAAGACAGTAAACTGAATATCCTTTGAGTTGTGGACAAAACAAGACATTTGAGGATGTCATCTTGGACTTTGGGAAACACTGATCGATATTTTTCTGACATTTAGAAAAAAGTAACTATCCACTGAGAAAATAACTGACTGCAGCCTTAAAGTGATATTCCACCGCTAGATGATAATCCACTCAATATGTACTCACCCCTATGCTGATGTGAGGATGGGTGAAGATCTTCAGTTCACAAAACAATCCTGGAGTTTCAGCAGAAAACAGGGTTGCAGTGAATGGCGACCACGGATAAAATGTTTAAAAAAAAAAAAAAAAGAACACAAAACAAACACAAAATGTCTCCATCGCGAGACTTCCTATATCTCTTAATGGTTGCACGTGTGAAAATATCGCGAGATATACGAAGTCTCGCGATACATCGCCGCCATGTTTACATGCTACCTGGGAGGCTACAGTTGGCATTTTGGCTAAAAACATGGTGTCAGTGGCGTCTTTAGTGGTTAAATTTTAATGTTGCGGCTCGCGGACACTTGGATTTCACCACACGAGCAGGATGGAGACATTTTGTGTTTGTTTTGTGTTCTTTTTTTTTTTACATTTTATCTGTGGTCGCCATTCACTGCCATTAACTGCAACCCTGTTTTCTGCTGAAACTCCAGGATTGTTTTGTGAACTGAAGATCTTCAATCATCTTCACATCGGCATAGTGGTGAGTACATATTGAGTGGATTATCATCTAGGGTGGAATATCGCTTTAAACTGTTTATCGGTTACTTTTAGCTTACAATTTCAACTGTTAATCAGTGTAGCTTGGTTTACTATTTCAACTCTATCCATTATATTTAGCTAATTATTTCAACTGGTTAACACTTAGCTATGTTAGCTTACTATTTAAATTTTTATCAATCACTTTTAGCTAACTATTTAACTGTTTATCAATTAGATATTTTAGTTTACTAGTTACTTAACTTGCAGTTTCGACTGTTAATTAATGAGGCTTGGTTTACGATTTTTTTTTATCAAAGAGATATTTTAGTCAACTATTTAAACTGTTCTATTATTACTTTTAGCTAACTATGTCAGCTTTTTATCAGTTAGCCTAATTTTAGCTCAACTGTTTATCAGTGAAGTTTAGTTTACTATAATGATTTCTTGAAGAACTAAGAAGCTGAGGTGAAGTATTACTGGTAGGGGTGTAATGGTACACAAAAGTCACGGTTCGGTACATACCTCGGTGTGGGGGTCACGGTTCGGTACGTTTTCGGTACAGTGGGGAAAAAGTAACAAAAGCTCACACGTACAAGACTATCTTTTTTCATTTATTTTGAGCAGACCACAACTGACTGCAAAACTTTACACCATCTCCTTATAAAAGTAAAAACATAAATAGAATAAAACAAAAGACATGTTTTAGGAGGGTTCTCTTAACATTCATTCTGTTCATACAGAGGAAAAGAAAAAAAAACACAGTAGTGCTATACTGAGGTAGTCAAGTAGCAACTGTCCTGACTCCAATCTAGGTGGCGGTAATGAGCCTAAAAGCTGCCAGCGACCGCCATTACCACAGAAGAAGAAGAAGAAGCCGGTACAACAAACGAAGAAGATATTACAAACGACAACAAACGATGAGCGATGCAGCGTGTGGAGTTGGAAGACCCGCCAGCTTCGTATAAATCGGTTGTGTGGGAAGACTTTTTTTTTTTACTCACTCATGTATTCGTCGTGTGACTGTGTGTACCGAACCGTGACCCCCGTACCGTGATGGTACGGGACGAATACAAATACCGTTAACACTCCTAATTACTGGTATTATTATACTGTTGCGTGGTGGTGCCATGTGTTGCCCTCTGCTTGGCACACCCTGGTTACCTACTTGAGGCTGGTTTAAGCTCCTTACAGTGTAAATACAGAGGAAGTCCTACTAACACATGGTGCACAACCTCAGCAGTGTGTATAATGGCCAACAACCTGGCAGGCTGAATTAACGCTTTAAGAGACATGACTTCTCTAATTTGTCCCCTGTCTGTTTCTTATTAGAGGAGACAGCTCTAGATGTTGCAGTCTCAACAGGAACTGTGCACCAAAGCAAAAGCCACCAAGGTTCCTTTTTTTAATGACAAACATGGTTTCTCTCCATAGTTAAAGTTGACCAATAGGCTCAACAATAGTTGTACTTGCCCTAGTTTGTTTGTTTTTTCTCTTTATTCCCACATTAACAAAGTAAACTAATGAACTCAGCACCAAAAAATGTGTTTTTGAAATGAAGAACTGTGTGTGTGTCCTTGTTACTCGCTACTCTTGTTTTTTTCCTTGGACGTCAGCTTTAATGTTCAGTGTCAATCTGTCTCACAGTAGACCGTGCATCACATGCTCTCATCGTCTAGGATTCATACTTCCCTGTTTTGTAACTGAGATGACTGATCTGTAGTCTGACCTGCTACTTACTTGGCCGTTTGCAGTTCAGTTTGGTAATCTAAAAAAAGCCGTTTGGCTGAATCATTAATGAGATGAGTTCTGAAAACTGCTTTGCATAGATGGCACTTCCCATCTGACTTCCTCCATTAGAAAAACTGTGTTTTGCAACTAACCACACCTATTTTTAACTCTCTAAACAGCTGAATAACTTTGGTTATTGTGTTGGACACGTTTGCATTGTAATTGAGACTCTACTTCCAAGAGCAACATAAGAATATTATTTGTTACAGTACTTACAGTGCAGTCTGTTAATAGTTGGACTGTAACGCAGTTTTAGTCTTGTTGGCTCTGTCCTTCTACACATCTGACCTGAAATGAAACAGTGACTGTGAAGTTTAAGTGCTGATGGTCAGCTTTGATTTGAGTGTATGACACCTGCTCTCCAAAAACCTTAACGGGGAAAAAATGGAAGAAACCTCAGGAAAAATAACAGAGGAGGAGTCCCCCACTTGAGGCTCAGTAATTGTGTCATTTCAAGTTTGTCGTGCTGGAGTACGGAGCCAAAACAATAGAAAATGTGCCAAAGTCCGAGCTTAGGAAGTGACTTTCATTGTTTGGGAGGTGACAAATCAGTTTGTCATCATGGCTGTGAATCAGCTTTTCAGAGCACTAGCATGTGAATTAAAGTGAATGCAAAGGTGCTACTAGGAATTTCATAATTTGTTGATTTTGGAGGCCCATTTGGACAAAAGGGGTTGTGTTTCCACCTCCATAACAACAAAATATAACGTATAATAAATCAAATAAATGAAATGTCTTCCTTCTTCTCACTGATGGTCTCATTGGCTGAGCTCATTAAAGGCATTGATATTAAAGATCACGTAAAGGAAAAGGGGTGTTTTTCTTATCAACGCATTATAGATCAGCATCTTAGAAAATAGTTGCTGAAAACATGTGAACCGAGAACTGCATAGTACTGAATTGTGGAGTTCGTCCGTTAAACTGACTTTTTGGGTGGACCTGAAACATGGCTCTGTGATGTGCCGGAGCCATGGTCCCCCAACAACATATAAGCCCCGCAAACCGCCTCACCCTCTCGGTGAGTAACTGTCAGTGAGGAGCCTTCACTCTGAGTCCAAATCAGCCCATCAGTTCACTTCAGCTCACTTCAGTTCCAACAACCTGACACAGAAAAGAAAAAACAAACAAACCTTCCTGTCACTGTCCTCTGGCTCTGGTGGCTCCAACTGGACATGTCCAATAAAGCTGCAAGACCGAGCGTCCATGTTTCAGGTTGTTTTCAGGTTGTAGTGGTGTTTGACACTGAGACAGCAGAGTGGACATGTCCCCAGTGTTTCAGAGCAGAGAAAACACCATAGCCATTTTTTAATCATTCAAACTTGGCTGTTATGTAACAACACGTTTCTGTGGTGTGACAAACTCAGAACACACATTTATTGTTGCTTTACACAAGCTTTAAAGTGAGACGGTTTCACAACCATTTAAAAACTCCTTGTTTTAGGTTGTGGTTACTGTTGTTGGGTACTAATCAGTGCCATCTAAAGACACTGAGTAGATGGCGCCCATACACTGCTTTTCATTAGTTGTACTACACAAAATGTTTTTTTTTTTTCAGAATTAGAAATCTGTAGTAATGAAGCCTAATTTACCACAAAGTGCACTTCAGGCCGTGCAATATTTTAGAAAGTATTTTTGGCCTGTGAAGAAACCGTATGTGATCTCATCAGTGCAGGAAGGTCTGAAGAGCTACCTTAACAACCAGCCAGCCAACCTTTCTGCAATCAAAAGAGCAGCTGCCTTTTGTAATCTGATGCTGTAGACGGTGGTCACCGTGCACATGCTTTGTACAAATCTTTGTGCAATGCATGTCTGAGCTCGTATTAGCCAACAAGATCCTCTGTGTGCTTTGCGTAATGCCTGCACAAAGAAATAAAAGCATTTTGTTGAAAAAGAAACAACTAGTGAGGTTTGATTTGGTTTAATTATTTCGGACACTGGCAAAAATATCCATGTATGTGGGGGGAAAAAATAAATATGAACAGACTATAAATGAGAAAAAGCTACATGTTTGTCTGTTCCTACCCCTGTTCTATTGCAATTAATCAATAATCAATCAATTACATAAACTCTACATAAACGTTTCTCCCCAGCTACCATACCCACCACTCTGTTCTTCATACCTAGTTATCAATACTCCACCATAAGGAATGTAAAAAGTAAAGTGAAAACCAGTAACAACATTACTGTTAATGTGCTCTACGTTCCCCTTCCTCATTCCTCTACCTCCTAAATATATTTTCTTTGAACATCTTTTTTAAACTGTCTGATGTGTTTACTTTGTTTTTTTTTTGTTCTTCCCCTAGTGAGTTTCACAAAATCATCACACAAATCAATAAGAACATGCTTTTAAGATGGTGCAAAACAGCATTGTCTCTAAGTTACTTTCCCTTTGAGTCTCTCTCCATATTTCAGGTAAATAATTGTCTAGTACTCTGCTGGATAGAAACGTTTGTACAGCTTGCCATTTTAACCAAAATAAACTGTGATCATTTTGTTATTGTGACACATAAATACAGCTGCATGAGCGTTTGCTAACGGGCCTGGCCCTCTTAGCTGAATGGATACTGCAGCTGACTCTACACAGCCCTTGAGGTTTCGACCCTTGGCTCCTTCGGGTGGGCTCTAACCAAGCTCGGGCATTACGTTACTATTCAATAACCACATATCTCATGAGTCAGAGAGGCGGGGCTTTGGCTCGGTATCTGCCATAACAATTTCCAAACATCAAGTGCCATGGCAACGGACATTTTTATGCAGCTGTGTACCATTTCATGCTATACCATAGAATGAAAATTGATGATTTTCTTATCTACGGTATTGAATTCTAGTTTGATTCGTTCATTTCTTTACAGATACTACTTTTTTAAGGTCCTGCTCATTTGTTCTTCCTAATTTATTTTGTTCAAATAGGAGATGTATAGCGTTGTTAATTTTTTTTTGTTTAAATTTATTTTCAGAAGTGAGACTTTTTACACATACTTCCATTAAAATATGGTTTCAAGTTTAAGTCTGCAGGACATCATATTCAGTGAAACTATAATAAAACATCTGCTCAACCAAAAACCGTCCTGTTTTTGTTCCTTTAAGGACCATTATAACCAATAATAATCATCTCTGTTTTACCACTTGCCTGATCGGACAATTGAGTTGTCAGATTTACTTGCCCAAAATGGCATTTCACTTGCCCTGGCCATGCAAACAAGCCTTATTGTTGAGCTCTGCTTTAAGCTATCTATTTTGAACTGTTAGGCCTAATCTCATACTGCTGCAACCCAGGCTGCCATCCCAGACAAGTAATCTGGCCAAAATGATTTCCTGAGAGGCTGTTCAATTACTGTGAGCCATCCAGTTGTCGAAGATCATCTAACACATACCAGTGTGTCTGTGTCAGTCTTAAAATGTCAGTATCCTGCTGTGGTTTTTTCATGATTCCAACCCTCTCTTCCTCTTTGTGCTCTGTGCTGTACTCCCATCTACAGAGCAGGAGGTCGGTGACCTCCTCTGACCCTGGCCCGTGCACGCAGTGACTGCCAGGCTTTTGTGTCGGCGGTCAGTCGCTGTGGATTGTTTGACTCGCTGTCAATTCTGATTGCAATGGGTTTTTTGATTGTTCGGTGTCAGTGACGTCCAAAAGTCAGCAGTCAGCAGCAGCGTGAGAATGCAAACCAAAGCATACCACAACACTTACTGATACAGTACTATCTGTTTGATTTCACTGACTGCATGCGTTATAGTCTTCTGCGTGCTGTTGAGGAATGAGAATATGCACTCGCTACAGATTCTGCTTCATTTGAAAGAAATGTTTTGTGTCATTTCATTGACATGAAATGTCAATGACGCATGAGATCAGTAAATTTCACACAATGACTCTGCACCATCATACTCTGAAATAGCACCGTCGCCGTCAAGTTTGAAAAGTGCTGAATTTGAACCCTTGTGTTTCCGAGGTTAGAGATATGTTTCTTTTTTAATACATTACTTGATAAATGCTTAATGCTTAATCTTTACCGTCATGGTGTTTCATCTATTTCTGCAACAATTGATCAATCATTCATGGCTGATTAAATTCATTGCCAAGGAAATAATCAACTGTCGAGAAAATAATCAGTTGATTAATCAACTATGGAAATAATCATTAGTTGCAGCCCTAGTTTCATCCACACAATCACTCACATAAAAGAAAAAATGCTTAATAAACAATTAAAATTAAACTGTCCTGTTGTCATATTTGTTTGTTGTCTCCTTGCAAACACAGAGCGGGGATGCTTTCTTTTGGACTTTAAAAGGTGTATAGTGTACAGATTGATAACAGTAGCCTGGACATCGGAGGAAGCCCCTGTTTAACTCGCACACCAACTGGAGCTGTTTCATTACGCATGTCTGTACATGTACTAAAGGTGCAAAAAAGTTCAGGTTGTAAAATGTGCATTCATGTATGGCCAGATAGAGGAGGAATGTGCTTGAAAAAAGGTGGCAGGATATACAGATACATGAAAAGCCAGTAGTGCCAGATAGGTTAGGTCAGTTTGTTTTCAGCAGTGCAGAGGCTGTGAATCTCTCACCTTGTTGGCTGATTGTTTGAGGCTGTTTGTTACAAAGGGAAACCTGAGGCACTGAGTCAAGCTCCTTTAATCGGGGGAGGTTCAGAGCCAGAGGTGCTCTGTCTGCAGCTGCGTCGGCTTACGGGTTAGTTTTGGGGGTTTTTAGGATGAAGTTCAGTTCAGTTTTGTTTTCCTAGCCCATCCTCCGCTATGCTAATGCTTCCACGCTGATAGTGAATTTTTACTGGTCCTCCTCTGAAAAAAGTTTCTATCTGAAACTCTCTGCTGTGGCTTGTGTTGTCAAACCAAAACAATGTGCTGCTAAAAAAGAAAAGAGCATGCATCAACAATGAAGCCACAGCACAGTAAGTCTGGTCTGTCATTTGTGCTTGTGTTTAAAGGCTGTAAACATGTTTCTTTGTGTCCTTTTCAGCGACATGGCATCCACAGTGACTTTAGAGGATGCCCTCTCCAACGTGGACCTGCTGGAGGAGCTGCCTCTCCCAGACCAGCAGCCATGCATCGAGCCCCTCCCCTCCTCGGTCATGTTTCAGGTCGGTGCTGACGGCCGTGTTCCGCCGCCGTCCAACCACTAAGTCTGACAAGTCACACTTCATGTTTTGTACAGTCAGAGACTCACTCACTGTGTTTACAAATCATTTTGAAAGCCACTAGTGGACTTTTTTATTTGTTTTTTATTGGATTATTTCTGTTGGAGGATAGAGATAGAGAACAGACATTAGATTTACAACTGACAGCAAATATGTTAAGGGTTGTTCCTCTTTTCAACTCAGCTCATTTATTTATACAGCACTTTTTATGAACACATTGGGCACCATGACTCCCTTTGTCTTTTTCCCTCAGCCGAAACCCCATGACTCTAACTTTGAATTAATCTCTGGACATTTCTTGAACAAGAGCTGTTACCTACACACAGACATAAGTAGCTTTATGATTTGATTTCAGTGTTTCCTTCAAAGACCGTAAGATCCTGTGTGTGTGTGTATATATATATATATATATATATAATGTATATATATAAAACCTACTATCATATACTATCACGAAACATGATTTAGGTTGTTATAGAACGATAGCATCTGATGTTAATGTGACGAAGGGGTCATTTTGAGTATATGTATCTAAATAATTAATTTACGAAAGCTGTAAGGTGCTGACTAAGCTTGATATAATGCTTGTGCTTGAATTTGACTTTGGAAAAGGTGTAGGAACCCTGAAATATATCCTAAAGTCAATAAGTTGCAACATCTACAGTAGTATTTCCCAGTTGGTTTAACTCATCCAAACATTTACCTTTAACAAAGTTATTTCAAACAGTACTGATTGTAGCTCCTGTTGCCCCAAGATATTGAGATATAATCCAGTTCTCTGTGTTACAAAAGATG
This sequence comes from Lutjanus campechanus, assembly GCA_027495735.1. Classification (NCBI taxonomy): domain Eukaryota; kingdom Metazoa; phylum Chordata; class Actinopteri; order Lutjaniformes; family Lutjanidae; genus Lutjanus; species Lutjanus campechanus. Next base: position 91,764 of record JAJHUR010085619.1, read on the forward strand.
AAAAATACCAGACATTTCTCAGAGGATAAGAATGTTTTGGTGTGAGGCTGCAAGCTCACTAAACTATCACATGAATGCACCATTTTTGGCCAACTGTTTAAATTCGTTTAACTATATTTCGGTGCAATATTTGGAAACGATGAATGCAGAATGATTTGGGTCAGGTGAATCTATGTGGGCAGGCTGCTCAGGTAAACTCAGTTCATGGGGAAGATTGAAAATCTCACTTGTGAAAAATCGCTTTGCAGTGGTAACATGTAGCATATTGACATACTGGCATGTTGAACATTATGTTTTTGCCTGTTACATGCCTAACAACTATACCAGTTTCATTTTTCTAATCATTATTTCTTATCTTCCCACAGCCCAACTTCAACACCAACTTCGAGGACCGAAATGCGTTCGTCACCGGCATCGCCAGATACATCGAGCAGGCCACCGTCCACTCTAGCATGGTACAGATGAAGCTTCACATCTCTGGGAAACCACCACTTATTAGTGCTTCATTTTAGTGCGTCTCACCTCAGCAGTGACCGGGTGGGAAAAATAAATTTACCAGAATTGGGGTCAAAGGCTTGTTGTGAACGAGCTCTGGCATGGGACTTGTCCGTCCCACCAGAACATTTGGTATTGTCTCGCAGACAGATCCTAGGATCCAGGCCCAGAAGCAAATGGCCCGGAGACAAACGGACTGTCTCCTACCAGGAATAGTGGTGCTTTGTGTCTAATTAGTGAGGGATAATTGCTCGAGGTCTGAATCAAACAGCACTTTGTTTTGAGGCAGGGCTAATGCACCTCCCTGCCCCCCACTCAGAATAAATGGCTTAGAAAAGAAGCAGTGGTGCATGCTTGTTGAAAATATGAGCCAGCGTAGAATCATTTATTTATTTTTTGGTTGATGATCTTCAGTTTTCAATGCGACTTTTTGTTTCTGTTGTTTGTTGAATTAGAACGAGATGTTGGAGGAAGGGCAGGAGTATGCGATCATGCTGTACACCTGGAGGAGCTGCTCACGTGCAATACCACAGGTAATCACTGTGTTTGTGCTAACATGTGTTATGTGCCATTGAAGAGAATAAACCTGTAAAAGAATAAGAAAATAAATGTGGAAATGTAAAGAAAAAAATAATAAAAGAATAAATAAATGTGGAAATATAAAGATAAATAACACAATGGATATATAATATTGTCACATTCATTTATTTCTGTATATATACACATGAATCCTGCCAGTATTCATGTGTTCATTGCAGGAATTGACAACTCAACTTGAGCAGGAAGGCCTACCCAAAGACAGTTGATTGACAGCTTGACCCTTTAAAGAATTGCAAAAGAAATAGGGAAAATAATAATTAAAAATAAATAAATTACATTATAAAAAAATATATAAGAATATGGGCTAATTATGTACAAAATAAGCATATATTTTTAAAAATATATACAGAAATGCTTATAATTATTCTGATATATATTTGTCTTTCTAGTTTCACCTTTTATGATCCTAAGTTATTTATTTATTTATTCTTTTATTTATTTATTCTTTTATTTATTCCTCTTGATATTTATTTTTTATGGCATTTCTATGACTCCGTAATATATAGAGTAAAATGGTATGTCAATTAATCTATTGACATAAGATTAATTAGCAGCTCTCTTAAACGACTTGCTGATTCCAGCTTCTAAAAATTGAAGATCTGCAGCTTGTCTTTGTGTTGCAAATCTCTTTGGGGTTTGGACTGTTGATCTCTGGGAAAATGTAATCAGCACGTTTATAACAACTTTCTGACATATTAAAGACAAAACAGTGAATCCAGAAAACTGGAAATAAATGTTAGCTGAAGCTCTAATCTTGTATGATTTTTTTTTTTTTTCCTCTAACAGGTGAAATGCAACGAACAGCCCAACAGAGTGGAGATCTACGAGAAGACGGTGGAGGTGCTGGAGCCGGAGGTCACCAAGCTGATGAATTTCATGTATTTCCAGGTAATTTTCCTTCTGCATTTAGCGGGGTCTGTGTCTGTTTTTTACAGGCTGGCCAAGTCACAAAACCTGAATCATTTCTCTCCTCTGTCTCTCTCCCAGCGTACAGCAATCGACCGTTTCTGTGGAGAAGTCCGTCGTCTGTGTCACACCGAGCGCAGGAAAGACTTTGTCTCTGAGGCGTACCTGCTCACCCTCGGGAAGTTCATCAACATGTTCGCTGTGCTGGATGAGCTGAAGAACATGAAGTGCAGCGTGAAGAACGACCACTCCGCCTACAAACGGTACTCAGCAGCACTGAAAGTTTTATACTGCGTGCCATTCACACACCTGGTTTCCACAACAGACACTAGAGGGCAGCATCACTCAGCATCCATGACGACCACCTCAGCATGTGTTAGTCCAAGTCTGACTCGCCACCCCTTTGACTTTTGTGTATATATATGTCCAGGTTGGACATATACATATATTACAATGGTAAATATCTGTATATGAATGGATAGATGAGTGTGTCAGTGTTTCAGGAATATAATAACCATGTTGATGGGATGTTCTGTATCTTAGCAAAGTTAGTTCAAATTCATTTATTAGGATCAATCCCTTGACACATACCATTTCATTTTTAAAGGGGGTCACAACATATATACAATCAATACTGACAAAATGGAATTATAGTTCTCAAAATGCCATTGTACATACAGACAACAGACAACCAAAAAAAACTAAAAGGAAAAAGAACAAAGACAGACTACATACATAAATAATAAAACATCACAACCACAAGCCGGCCAAACCTAAGATTATACAGTGCCGGCTTTGTTGACAACATTAGCAGTCCATTTTAAAGTAAGAAGACAGGGCATGCTTAAACATACCAAGTGAGAAAATGGATCTAATATCAGCAAGTAAATTATTCCAGTCTTTGAACATAAGAGCTTGTTATGTGAATTCACAAGGGACACATAAATACAGCTGAACAGACTGACTAACTTGATCATTTGAGGTAAAAGATAAAAGATACTGTTGTAAATAAGAAGGATCATTGAAATAATATATTTAAATGTAAGCTGAAGTCAGCGTGTCCTTACATTATGAGATGGTCATTTGAATGCATCATACATTATATAAGGATGAGTCAGAAACGGGCATAAATCTGCAGAGTATATTCTGTGCTGTGTAAAGCGGAACAAAGTCTGACTTGAATGCAGTTTGATAAACAGCAACACTGTCGTCAGTAATCAGAAGGATAAACTGAGAGACAAGTTTCTTATGTAGAGCAGTTTCAAGATCGATGTCAACCACTGATTCCAAAGTGAATTTGTGTAAGACATGATCAATGTAGGGCTGGCCGAAATAGCTTAAATAATTCAATAATTTCTCAATATTTGTTGACCGTTCCATGATATGTGATAGTTAGATTGTTGGAGATTTCACAAAATATTAACACATCATTACATCATTTTACTGTAATGCAGCGTTTAAAACCAGGAAAAAACGATTACGCCATATCATGATATAACGATATACAAAATCTCAGACAATATCTAGTCTCGTATCAAATTTCATTGTCATATCTTTAGATTGCCCAGCCCTAGATCAGTGTGTAATTAGAATGAGAGATTGGGATGCACAAGCCGTACACAAAGTCGAAAAAATATTCAGAATGAAACGTGAAAAAAAAGTTAATATTAATTTGCAGGATGTCAACAGGGTTTATAATGTTGCTATGGATTCTGTGAATTTTGCCGGATTGGCACCAGTAGAAGTTTGCTGAATTATCTATAAGCAGTCCTTGTTGGCAGCGCGCTCATGGATGTACAGACGGCTCTCAGTGGATCAATTTGATAGTAAAGAAAACTTAAAAATGTGACAAACTCTCAGGCATTCTCATTCTTTTTTTTCTATGATTTCTAAGCAGTTTATTTGCAACAGACAATAGTGTCTAAAAATATGTGGGTCACATCTGCGTGTTCAGATTTGACTGAGTTATGACGCCTCACGGCTCCCTCTTGGCGCCCCTCCTCCCCTCTGGGGAGGTGCGCCTCACAGTATGAAAACCTGCTTATTGTCTGCTTGGTGTGAATCTGTTAATTAAAACAAAATGATGTTTCTTGCCTTCGCCCAGAGCTGCCCAGTTTCTCAGGAAAATGTCTGAGCCTTCATCCATCCAGGAGTCTCAGAATCTGTCCATGTTCCTGGCAAACCACAACAAAATCACTCAGGTTGGTCAGACGTGCATCATACTGTTCTTTCAACATTATTATCATTTAATCATTTCATATATTGATTTCAGATATGATTTGATTCTGACAGGTCTTAAAAATTGATTGAATTATAAAGATAATGTTACTTGTTTTAAGCTGCATGAACTTCAGTCTCACTTAGAAATGATGCTACAGCCACAGAGTGATGTTTTCTTGCTTTGCTGTCATGAAGATGTACATGACAAGGGTTTTAAAGGTCCGGTGTGTCAGGTTTACATGAATTTACTGGCAGAATATGACTGAAATGGACTGCTGAGTAAGTATAAGTAGTATAAGTATGTTTTTATTAGTGTATCATCACCTGAAAATAAGAAAGGGCGTGGATCCTCTTAGATCAGGGGTCACCAAATGACGGACCGCGGTCCGAGTCCGGACCCAGACGCCGTCCTATATGGACCCGGGATTTTGAGCGCACTGTGTTTCATACATAGGTGTGGGTACTGAAATTAGGTATTAAGCGGTTACATTATTCAAGACCAGAGTATTAATAAGTTCCGACGTTTAAGTTCTGATGTAATTTATTGGCTGCAGCGCCTGTCCTCTCTGTGCCAATACAGCAGTACGCACACACAGAGTCCAGTGTGTTTCTCTCACCCTGTCTGTCTCATCTATTGACTTTCTTCATCAATAGGATGTTTTATAAAGTCGCCCCAAAACCCAACTCGCGTTTTGTTTTGTTTTTCCATGTAATTTACCCGCGATTCAGTTTTCACAGCAGCAGAGAAGCTGCATGTTGAGGAGAGTTTATTAAAACAATCGAAACTAACTTGATGCTGAATGACACCAACCAGCTGCACTTATAAGAGTAGACATCTGTATAA